>ML818536.1:0-34376 GCA_009831015.1 Picea engelmannii | reverse complement strand
GGGGGGGGGGAGGAAGGCAAAGACGACACAGTTATCCACACCTAGACGATGAACATAACACCTGCGGGTCAGGCAAGAGACAACACAGCTCTATGTGCTGGCACATCGAGCAACTAGGTGAACCACGCATAATTAGGAAGGGACGTCTACCTGCCCGACATAAATACGACAACACCTACATTCATAAGGACAACATCCCCCATCCCGACACCACAACCCCAACGGTCATGAAACCTCTATGGCGCACAACAATGCATGAAGGCGTTATAACCCAAACACCAATTCTACATCGACCGCGAACCACACCTGCAAGGGGTAGCATAGTCCCCGGCCCAGTTATTCCTTTCCTCTATCCCATAGGGCGCGCAATGAAACCATCCACCGGGATCATGTCATCACTAAAGGAAAGGCGTGAAAACGACCATGGCACACCAACAAAACTGAACCCTCACTCCTCTAACATTGATGCGTTAGGAGAACAAAGGCTATCTAACCACCTAAAAACTAACCCTAATAGCTGACGACGATCAACAAGACGACTAATACAATCAAGCAACACCACAACGTCCTTGCGTAACCAAGTCTATCTACGCACCTAAAGGCCATTAAGGTGCTAAAATTTTAAAAGAAAAAGAGAAAAAGGGGTAGATGCAAAATCTTTGATAAGATTAAAACAAGGTAATATAACTATTTTACATAATTTAAGAAATTCATATAAGGTTCACTTGATCAAATTTGTGATAAAAGATAGTGGTAATTTAACCATATTAATGTATGACCCAAAATATTAGCACATGGGTAAAGGTTAATATATATATCAGATGTCGTTATTAACCACGGGTAGTTCAATTAATTCATCTATAATCATATTGGTAATAAATACTTCTGGATGCGGTGGTAATAAGGAATAGCAGTATGTCCTTCAAATAAAAATTCAACTTGTTGTCTTTTAACAAGATTTAGTCCGCCACTACTCAAAAATTGCAAAATGACTGTAATAGCAAGAAAAACTGTGAGGACCTTATTCCATCAAACTGTAATTACCTTATTACATTGTAAGGGCGGAAGCAATACCATTTCATAAAAAGACTGGGAAGTCATCAATGGGGATTAGTTTCCTACAACATGAGGTTTATTAGTACACACTCTTCAATGCTAAAAATTCCCCACCAGGTTACTTGGTCAGTCAAACAGCAAGGCGTAGTCAGGTAATATTAAAGCAATCAATTTGCGAACCGAAACTCCATTAGCGCAACAACACATCATCCACTCGCTGTCATTCCCGGCCTTAAGAAAATAAATTCGTTGTTCGAGAATGTTTGTCTTAAAATCTTAGAAAATAAAAATAAAAGGGGTTGATGATCTTATTATCGTTGGTCTAAAATAATAGTTGTGGATGACTCCATTTATAAAATAAGAATAAGGCCAGTCGAGAACATGCTATTAACCATTAATCATTATGGAAATGGCTGCCAACGTATAGGATTGTTGTCATCAATTCCACCCTACCATTTATAAATTATCTGTCAGCAAATTATGGTCATTCAATGTGATAGAAATAAACTCGCTGTCCTATGAACTAAAACAAAACTAATAAATCTTATAATTATAAATGGCATGTCTCGAATTCAGTTTAAAAACATTACTTGTCAACCTGTAAATGACGGTAATTATAAACATACAAGATAGTTGGTTGTGGTTACCGGGCATGCGATTTTATCAAAGAGGCAAACAAATTAATAACCATGCTGCCCCACCACGCTGTTCTCCCAAATGGTAAAAAAGATTTCTCAGTAAAGACATCACTAATAGGAAATGGGCACAATGGTCAGAAAGTCACAAAGGAGAAGAGTTCGCCGTGAAGTTGTAGGCTAAGATCGAAGAGTCGGTGCCCATCATACATTGAACACCCAATTCACAGTTTAACACAGAAAGTACAACCTCTATAAAAGGTGGGCGTAGATGGGTCCAATCAAGGTAGGGATACACTATTAAATTGCAGTAAAGAGGAAACATGAAGGTTGTCTTTTACACCCAAAAACGTGAAGGCTGTCAAGTCGAGAGATTAACTCTGTGCTAGATTATCCTTGCAATAAAAATCGCCACCAACAATAAACTTAGATTTATTCATCAACAAGTCATCGAATCTTAAAATCCCTGAGTAGACTACAGGAATTACACAAGAAAAATGAAATTAGAGATGGCCATAAAACGCAGGTGGCCCAGGGCCAAAATGTCGGCAGTCATTCAAGGAAAAAATTGTAGTTAGAAATCAACTATCCAATGCGGCCAAAAAAAGGTAATAGTTGAGTCTATCACATTCAAACAAACTTCGCTAGGTTTATAGCATTCCAAACATTCGATGAGATTATTTCTTTATACAAACATCATCTAAGACCAGAAATATAGTTAGTTTTAATCGATTATATACTGGTTGTGAAATGAAACACATGCAGTTGTCGAGTGCCTGGAATTCTAACCCAGCTGACCAGAGTTAAAATAAATTAGCTAGGCAAAGTTCTCCCACCAATTGACGAAGGGAAACCGAAGAAGCAACCATCGCCAGGCAAACAAAAGCAAAATATAAGAATGCAGGAGATAGCATAAAATAATCAAGCACAGAGATAATAAACCAAAACGCAGAGGGTTATAAAATGCAAAGCCCAAAACAACGTAGAGATCAACACAGTCATGTTATAAAACACAAAGAGTATTATTTCCATGGAGTGCCTTAAATGCCGAGCTAACTGACCATCAAATAAAACGTAGATTTAAATTGTCCATGGCTATTAAATGCAAGGTTAAGATTTTACATCTTTCATATAAATACAATCGCTGGAGTAATAAAAACAAGTCAATTCATCAAGAACCAAAACACAGATCAGATTTAGGTACTTTTCACATCTCGGGGTACCGATATGAAAATGATGACAACAGTAAGAGAATGCCAGGGTCATCAGGATAACTCATAGAAGGGGTCCAGTCAAGGTGCAGAAAAATAAACATCAAGGAAGCGAGATATTCCATACGCAGAGGCCATACTAGAAGGCGCAAGTCAACAAACCGGCAAGGACTACAACAGAGTTATATAGCGTATAGGTTCGTCTTTGCTTCACCATCCTCACATAGAAAAGTAGGGCGTTGAGATACATAGATTTTTTAACACTAAGGCGACGACCATAGATCAGGCTCCTGGCCGAATGCTCAGGTGAGGACTGGTGAGCTAGGGACGAAGGATAACAACCTAGAGGTCACAATCAACACACAGGGCAATCACAACATGCAGGGAGACGAAGGCCATGGGATTCAACCACCATCGAGCTAGGCTAAAGAAGGGTCTATTCATCAATTTTATAAAGAACATCATTTTACATTTCCATTAAATAAGTAGATCCAAGCATAAAACCTACAACATATACTATACAAAATGAAAGGAGAGTACCGTTGCCTGTTCACCCTCTCTGAGTGACGACCACCCTCTCCATTCCACTCCTGCTCACCGACCATCGAGACTTCACCGGTACCTTCCAGCCAATGCAAGGGGTACTCTTCTTCCCCCTTAGCCCCCTGAGCCGCAAAGGGGCCACACACACTATCCATAGATTCCGACTAGTTCCAGCTCGCCTTGCAAGGCCGAGTTACCACTCCTCTCCGAGCTGGGTATCCCAACTCCCACAAGTAAAATCAGTAAAGCAAATATTTATGTAACATAACATTACACAAATAGATCATCCCCCTTCCTTCATTATATAGAGTTTCGATCTTCCTTTCTTTCCTCAAATATCATTTAATTAAAGTTTTAAAATAAATTCCTAAAAATTCTTCTCCGTACAAGTGTCACCCATCCACTTCATTCCTCTATTATTTAATTTCTTTAATTAATTAACTATCTTATTTCCCTCACCCACCTAGAGTTACTCCTAGAATCACTCCTAGGTGTCCCCAAATTCCCTTACAGGTTTTAAAGGCTTTCCCTATTATGAAATTGCTAATTCAGTTTAAAATTTAGAAAGCTCTTAAATGGTAGATTCTTTACTAAGTTGACTTTCCTCTTTTTCCCTTAAGTTCCCCTTTCCCCTTTTATGTTACCTCTTTTCCCTAGTTTCCCAAATTTTTTGATTTTTCCTCTTTCCCCTTTTAATTAGAACTTAAAACAACAGGTGTGGAATTTAATCCCTTTTCCCTTTTATCATTAAATTAGTATATTTTAAATTATCATAAAGATAAAACAATTTATTCCCTCTTTACATTTTATATCGACATATTTTATTTTTTATGAATAAATTAAATTTCTTACTCCTTTCATGTTACAAGATTTTACGAAGATCCTATTTATTATTTAAGTTGTTTTTATTTAAATTATTATTATTATTATTATTTTAAAGTAGATTAAATTTTACCACTAGCGTAATTTAGACTTAGACCTAGATTTTGTACTGGGTGACATTTAATTAGGGGAAAATTGTTTTAAAATACTTAATATGTTATTCGTCCTAAGGCCATCTAGGTCCATTCCTCTATCATCAACAACACGATGTGTGCTTTAGGACGCACTAGGTGCTCCAAGGGTGCCACTTGCCTCATCTGTTCCCTTGAGCGACGTGCCCTTTAGGACGCACTACGTGGTCTAAGGGTGCAACTCACCTCTTAATATGTTTCCTTTGCGTGAAATTCCCTTCAGGACGCTGTACGTGGTCCAAGGGTGCCACTCACCTCTTGACTGACTTGGTAGACATCAATAACCTCCAGAGTCAATACTCGACCAGGTGAACTTGTGGGAGACTAAGGGCTTCTAAGGAATAAGGCCCCCATCCTATTGCACGCCCCTTAGAATCATTGTGAGTGATTGTCGCACTCTTCCCTCACGACATCATGGGTCCTCTCTAACTAGTTTATCGTTAACCTACAGTACGAGCCACAATGGGAGTGCTAGTAGGCTATGGGAGGGGTTATTTCCACACCTCTCCATCAACATCTCTGGTAGTCGTGTGTGACCCCTTTACTCCATATGTGAGTCTGGTCGGCAAGCTATCATTAGCCTGCATCATCAACAAATCATGTCAGAACATATCCATATCATACCATTTAATCAGATGCACTAATATCACAGTAAATTAATCAAACCCCAATGGTACACTCCTTGACTTGATACAGAGTCCAAGGGGTTCCATCGATGCCTCAACATCCTCTAGGTCCATAATCCTACACACTTAGTAAAACTGAGTCAATAGCACTTGTCTATGTCAAAGCGATAAAACAACATGTCATCAGCCCATAATGCCTCATAATCAAAATCTAAAGTTTTAAAAGCATAATAATTTAGATCACTTGCGAGCAAGTGTCCTAAAAGATAAGTTCTCTCAGTGCGCCAGAGCGGGATGTTACATACACCCCCTCCTGGTCTAAACTTCGTCCTAAAGTTTCACAGTATATATGTCGAAATAAAGTGTATCAAAGTATCATATGTCTATCTATCAAAGAAAAATGGAAACTTTTGGCACATATCATATGCGTCCTCCCAGGTTGCTGAGTGCAGACTATAATTGTCCCACTAGACCTTGACTTGATCTACCATTCAACATCATAGTTGTCGAACGTGATGATCTAAGATGCGGATCGGATTAGCCGTGAGTGCACCCTCATCCGACACCCGCAAGGTGCTCAAGTCCAATCATGTGAAGGATCATTAATCATAAATTCTCAACAGAGACGTGAAATACATCATGCATACGCCTCAAGATTTGGGCAAGGCTAGTCAATAGGCCACGGGCCTTTCCTTTCCCCAATATCGTAGGTTACCACGAACCTAGGAGATATTTTAGCTCTTTTTTCCAACTGGATCGAACTCTTATGCAGTTTCAACACAAGAATACTCGATCGCCACATCGTAACTATGGTCGACACGATGCACATTGACATAACTCTTCTGTCAACCCCGCGCTTCTTGGATCCTTCGTCTTATTGTTTGCATTTTCTCTTCCATTTCTTGGATCTCTTCTGGTCCCACCAAGACCATATCCTCAAGCCAATCCCAACTTAAAGGCGTCCAACATGGTCACCCATAGAGAAACTTGAAAGGCACCATATTAATGGTGCTCTGGTAACTGTTGTTGTAAGCGAACTCCACTAGTGGTAAGAAATATTCCCAACGCTTTTGTTGGTCCATCACATACATGTGAAACATGTCCTCCAAGGTCCGGTTCGTTCGTTCGGTCTGCCTGTCAGTCTCCGAGTGATAAGCAGTACTAAAGTTAAGTTGGGTTCCCAAGGCCTTTTGGAAACTCATCCAAAATCGTCCAGTAAACACCGATCCCCGATCAGATATAATCCTCTTAGGCACGCCATGTAGCCTTACAATCTCACTGATGAAAACTCTAGCTATGTCAGGTGCCTGATACATCATACGCATAGGAATAAAGTGAGCACTCTTCGTTAGATTCTCTACTACTATGAAAATCGAGTCATGTCTCCTTGCCGTCAGTGGAAATACAACAATAAAATCCATTTAAATAACCTCCCATTTCAATTCCGGAATAGCATGTGGTTGTTGTAATCCTACTGGGTGTCTATGTTCAACCTTTACCTGTTGAAATTCTAGACATCTGGCCACATAGCTGACTATGTCTTCCTTCATTCCCTTCCAGAAGAATAAGGGTTTAAGATCTTCCCTCATCTTCATGACTCTTGGGTGAGCCATGTAAACTGCTCTATGAGCCTTGCTCAGGATCAACATCCTCAACTCATCGTCGGTGGTACGTTGATTCGATTTTTAAACCTCAATAATCCATCGGTATGAAATGAAAATCCTTCAAATCGTGGTAACGTCATCGTGTTTTGTTCGATAAAACCCTCGACCTTTTTGTACCAGTCATCGTCACGCTGTAAACTTAGAATATTTTCACGTAGATTCATCTGAAGAGGCAACACCAAAAATATGCGTGGTCTCTGACTCCATGCATCCACCACTCGGTTCACTGTTCCTTTTATGCAAGTAATCTCGAAGTCGTACTCGCTAAGCAATTCTGACCAACACTGTTGTCGCGCGTTCAGGTCACTTTGTGTAAAGATGTGTTGTATTCCACAGTGGTATGTCTTTAGTTCAAAATTTCATCCAACAAGGTAGTGTCTCCAAACCTTCAAGGCATATACGATGGCTAACAACTCCAAATTGTGCGTCGCATAGTTCTCCTCATGCCTTCTCAGTTTCCTCGAAAAGTAAGTGATCACTCGTTTGTCTTGAATCAAACTCTGCCTAGGCCTTCCTTGGATGCATCAGTGCATAGCAAGAAGTCTGTGTCCATGTCAGGGACCTTTAGTATCGGTGTTGTTGTCAACAATTCCTTGAGCCTCCGAAATGCTTTCGTGCATTTCTCGGTCCAAACTAACTTTTTGTTCTTCTTCTGCAACTCCGTGACCGTATTTGCTATCTTCGATAATCCCTCGACGAACCATCGATAGTATCCTGCTAAAACCGTGAAGCTACGCACTTCCGAGACATTCGTTGGCGCAGGCCATTCCATAATATCCTCGACCTTGGTTGGATCTACGATGATGCCTTCGCCGGAGATGACATGCCATAAGTAGTGAATCTTCAATTGTTAAAATGAGCATTTGGATAACTTCCAATACAATTTGTGCTCTCGTAGACATTGTAGTACCAAGCGCAAGTGCTCGTCATGCTCCTTCATCGTCCGAGAGTAAATCAAAATATCGTCAATGAATACTTGAATGAACTTGTCCAAGTACTCGCGGAACACCCCATTCATCAACTCATAAATACCCCTGGGCCGTTTGTCAGTCCAAACGGTAAAACAATAAACTCGTAATGTCCAAACCTTGTCTTAAAGGCGGTCTTAGGGACATCATCTTCCTTGATCCATAACTGGTGATACCCTGATCGCAAATCGATATTTGAGAACATCATCGTACCCTTCATTTGATCGAACATATCATCAATCCTCGGCAACGGATATTGATTCTTGATCAACCTTGTTCAATTGAATGTAGTCAATGCAGAGCCTCCATGACCCATCCTACCTTCATATGAAAATAACAGGTGCACCCCACGGTGACACACTAGGATGTATTAGTCCCAGGTCCAACAACTCCTTCAGTTTCATTCTCAACTCCTGTTACTCTGGGGTTGACATCTGATAAGGCGTTCTAGCTATCGGTTATGTTCCCGGTTTTAGGTCTATATTAAACTCCAATTCCCTGTTTGAATTCATCCCAGGTAACTCCTCCAGAAAGACATTTGCAAAAACTCTCACCACTAGAAGGTGTTCTATACCTTCTGCCACTCCCTTCTTGTTTAATGCAAGGATGACGTAAAGCTTGCACCCCTTGTGCATGCTCTTCCATAGCTGGAAAGAAGAGATGAACCTCAGAGAAACTCTCTGTTTCCGATCTACAATCACGTCTCTGTCCCTCATCATCATCCAAGCTCATCCGTTTAATCTTACAGTTGAGTATCGCCCTATGCGATTCCAACCAGTCCATACCAATTACGACATCATAATATCCTGAGATCATGACGTACAAGTTGGCCCTATTGACAAAATCTCCTAGGTTGAGGGTACAACCCATAACTCTTCCTCCAACCTTCTGTTTGGCTCCCAAATCCATCTCTACAAAGATGAACTCATCATGTTCGACTATCTCTATTTTAATCCTTTTTAACATGGCACCAGAATGGAACCCTTGGTAGCACCGCGATCAATCAAACTAAGCATCTGGTCAATGATGGTACTTGAGGTCTCGAGAACAGTCAATTGGTGCTCTTCCTGGTGGTTATTCACTGTTGCATGATTCCAATGGGCCTTGCCCAAATCTCCCATGGTAGTGGGTCCGACTGATCGAGATGCTCTAGTCCTCTTCACTGGGTAGTCACGCTGGAAATGTGGCTCCCCACATTTCAACATAGTTTCTTTGGTTCAGTAATCCTAGTACCCAAAGTAGAAGCTAAATTCTAACAATAAGACCAAACTCAAACTTCTTTACCTTAATTTTCTGGGTAATTTGGTGCGTAGCACACCGAAGCCGCTCCAAATGGCCTCGTACTTGGGAACCCTACAACTTCCTCATCGCAAGGCATTGAAATCGTTGAGATAATGCTCAATGAATTCCTCGGAAAGATACCTCTTCTGGGACCATTCCTAGAACATTTCCCATGACACGTCGTCGACGATCATGTTCAAGTGGCAGGAGTGTCTTTCGCCATAGAAGAGCATTCCCCTTCAGTGAAAGACCCTCAAGCAGACCTTCATGCTCAAGGTTGTGATCGCAAAGTGTGAAGCATAATGTCTTGCTCTACAACCTTGCCTCAATGGCACAGTCGTCCGCGACACTCATGGTCTCGAGAACTCAACTCTCTCGATTTCTCGATAGATGCTAACGGGACTAGCTAGGGCACGCTGTGGACCCTCCGGGGTATAGGTGCCCTGGCCTCATCTCAGTATTGATGGTGAATCAAGGCCTTCTAAATTACCTGGAAGGGCCTTGTCAGACAACCTTCATCCCTTACTACAAGCAAATCCTGTCCAAGGACTTGTTCCTCCCCTTGGGGTCAGACTCTGAGGGTGCAAAACTTCTGGAGGCATCACACATCCATCCACGATACCTAGCTGTGAATCTCTATGGTGTCATCTAACAGTGATTATCACCAGGGAAAGTTAAAGTTTTAATTAGCGTTAAGTTAAGAATCAAGGGTTTACTACAGTGGGACGCATGGTGATCAACATTCGCAGGGTTGAACCTTCTCTGATACCATGTATAATGTCCCCTTCGTTACGACTACAAGAGAAGGAAAAGGTGCTAAGTTTTTTTTTTTTGGGGGGGGGCGGAAG
The DNA here is from genome assembly GCA_009831015.1 of Picea engelmannii. Classification (NCBI taxonomy): domain Eukaryota; kingdom Viridiplantae; phylum Streptophyta; class Pinopsida; order Pinales; family Pinaceae; genus Picea; species Picea engelmannii. The sequence goes on along the minus strand of ML818536.1, from coordinate 24,531 downwards.
GAAGGCAAAGACGACACAGTTATCCACACCTAGATGACGAACACAACACTTGCAGGTCAGGCAAGAGACAACACAATTCTACGCACTGGCACATCGAGAAACTAGGTTAACCACGCACAATCAGGAAGGGAAAACTACCCGCCGGACACAAATATGACAACACCTACATTCCTAAGGACAACATCCCCCATCCCGATACCACGACCCCAATGGTCATGGAACCTCTATGGCTCGCAACAACGCATGAAGGCATTATAACCAAAACACCAATCCTACATCGACCACGAACCACACCCGCAAGGGGTAGCACAGACCCCTGCCTAGTTATTCCTTTCCTCTATCCCTTAGGGAACGCAATGAACTCCTCCACCAGGATCATGTCGTTGCTAAAGGAAAGGCGTGAAAACGACCATGGCGCAACAACAAAACTGAACTCTCATTCCTCTAATATCGATGCGTTAGGAGAACAAAGACTATCTAACCACTTGAGAACTGACCCTAACAGCTGACGACTAAGACAATCAAGCGACACCACAACCTCCTTGCATAACCAAGTCTATCTACACACCTCAAGGCCATTAAGGTGCTAAACTTTTAAAAGAAAAAGAGCAAAAGGGGTAGATGCAAAATCGTTGATAACCTTAAAACAAGGTAATACAACTATTTTACATAATTTAAGAAATTCAGATAAGGTTCACTTGACCAAATTTGCGATAAAAGATAGTGGTAATTTAACCATATTAACGTATGACCTAAAATATTAGCACAACGGTAAAGATTAATATATATATTAGATGTCGTTATTAACCACGGGTAGTTCAATTAATCCATCTGTAATCGTATTGGTAATAAACACTTCTGGATGCGGTGGTAATAAGGAATAGCAGTGTGTCCTTCAAATAAAAATTCAACCTGCTGTCTTTTAACAAGATTTACTCCGCCACTACTCAAAAATTGCAAAATGACTGTAATAGCAAGAAAAACTGTGAGGACCTTATTCCATCAAACTGTAATTACCTTATTACATTGTAACGACAGAAGCAATACCATTTCGTAAAAAGACTGGGAAGTCATCAATGGGGATTAGTTTTCTACAGCATGAGGCTTATTAGTACACACTCTTCAATGCTAAAAATTCCACACTAGCTTACTTGGTCAGTCAAACAACAAGGTGCAGTCAGGTAATATTAAAGAAATCAATTTCCCAATCGAAACGTCGTTAGCGGAGCAACACAACATCCACTCATTGTCATTCCCGGCCTTAAGAAAATAAATTCGTTGTCTGAGAATGTTTGTCTTAAAATCCTAGAAAATAAAAATAAAAGGGGTTGCTGATCTTATTATCGTTGGTCTAAAATAATAGTTGTGGATGAATCCATTTATAAACTAAGAATAAGGGTGGTCGAGAACATGATATTGACCATTAATCATTATGGAAATGGATGCCAACGTACAAGATTGCTGTCATCAATTCCGCTCTACCATTTATAAATTATCTATCAGTAAATTACGGTCATTCAATGTGATAGAAATAAAATCGTTGTCCCGAAACTAATAACTGTTATCATCATAAATGGCCTATCTCGAATTCGGTTTAAAAACATTACTTGTCAATATGTAAACGACGGTAATTATAAAAATACAATATAGTTGGTTGTGGTTACCGGGCATGCAATTTTATCAAAGAGGCAAACGAATTAATAACCACGCTGCCCCACCACGTTGTTCTCCCAAATGGTAAAAAAGATTTCGTAGTAAAGACATCAGTAACAGGCGGTGGGCACAATGGTCAGAAAGGCACAAAGGATAAGAGTTCTTCGTGAAGCTATACGCTAAGATCGAAGAGTTGCTACCCATCATACATTGAACACACAATCCACAGTTCTCCACAACAAGTACAACCTCTATAAAAGGTGGGTGCATATGGGTCCAATCAAGGTAGGCATACACCTTTAAATTGTAGTAAAGAGGAAACGTGAAGGTTGTCTTTTACACCCAAAAATGTGAAGGCTGTCAAGTTGAGAGATTAACTCTATGCTAGATTATCCTTGCAATACCAATCGCCACCAACAATAAACTTAAATTTATTTATCAACAAGTCACTGAATCTTAAAATCCCTCAATAGACTGCAGGCATTACACAAGAAAAATGAAATCACATATAGCCATAATACGCAGGTGCCCCAGGGCCAAAATGTCGGCGGTCATTCCAGGAAAAAATTGCTATCAGAAATCAACTGTCCAATGTGGAAAAAAAAAGGTAATAGCTAAGTTTATCACATACAAACTAACTTCGCTAGGTTTATGGCATTCCAAACATTGGGGGAGATTATTTCTTTATACAAACATCATCTAAGACCATAAATATGCTTAGTTTTAATCAATTATATACTGGTTGTCAAACGAAAAGCATGCAGTTGTCGAGTGCTTGGCATTCTAACCCAGCTGACCAGAGTTAAAAAAAATTAGCTGGGCAAAGTTCTCCCACCAATCGACGAAGGGAAACCGAAGAAGAAGCCATTGCCAGGAAAACAAAAACGAAATATAAGAACACAGGAGATAGCATAAAATAATCAAGCACAACGATAATAAACCAAAACAAAGAGGGTTATAAAATGTAGAGCCCAAAACAACGCAAAGATCAACACAGTCATGTTATAAAACACAGAGAGTATTATTTCCATGGAGTGCCTTAAATGTCGAGCTAGCTGACCATCAAATAAAATGCAGATTTAAATTGTCCATGGCTATGAAATGCAGGGTTAAGATTTTACATCTTTCATATAAATACAATCACTGGAGTAATAAAAACAAGTCGATTCATCAAGAACCAAAATGCAGATCAGAGTTAGGTACTTTTCACATCTTGGGGTACCGATATAAAAATGCTGACAATAGGAAGAGACCACCAGGGTCATCAGGATAACTCATCGAAGGGGTCACAATGATTCTATCTGTCAAGGTGCAGAAAAATAAACATCAAGGAAGCGAGATATTCCATACGTAGAGGTTGTACTAGAAGGCGGAAGTCAACAACCCAGAAAGGACTACAACATAGGTATACGGAAAATAGGTTCATCTTCTCTTCACCGTCCTCGCACAGAAAATCAAGGAATTGCGATCCATAGGTCTTTTAATGCTAAGGCGACGACCGTAGATCAGGCTCCTAGCCGACTGCTCAGGCGAGGACTGGTGAGCTAGGGACGAAGGATAACAACCTAGAGGTCACAATCAACACACAGGGTAGTCACGGCATGTGGGGAGATGAAGGCCATGGGAGTCAACCACCATCGAGCTAGGCTAAAGAAGGGTCTAGTCATCAATTTTATAAAGAACACCATTTTACACTTCCATTAAATAAGAAGTTCCAAGCATAAAACCTACAACATATGCTATAAAAAATCAAAGGAGAGTATCGTTGCCTGTTCGCCCGTTCTGAGTGACGACCGCGCTCTCCGTGCCACTCCAACTCGTCGACTATTGAGACTTCACCGGTACCTCCCAGACAATGCTAGGGGTACTCTTCTTCCCCTTTAGCCCCCTCAGATGCAAAGGGGCCACACACACTATCTAGAGATTTCGACTAGCTCCTAGCTCACCTCACAAGGTCGAGCTACCACTCCTCTCCGAGCTGGGTATCCCAACTCCCACAAGTAAAATTAGTCAAGCAAATATTTATACAGCGTAACGTTACGCAAACAGACCATCCCCCTTCATCCTTCTCCTTTCTTCATTATATAGAGTTTCGATCTTCCTTTCTTTCCTCAAATATCATTTAATTAAAGTTTTAAAATAAATTCCTAAAAATTCTTCTCCGTACAAGTGTCACCCATCCCCTTCATTCCTCTATTATTTATTTTCTTTAATTAATTAACAATCTTATTTCCCTCACCCACCTAGAGTTACTCCTAGAATCACTCCTAGGTGTCCCCAAATTCCCTTACAGGTTTTAAAGGCTTTCCCTATTATGAAATTGCTAATTCAGTTTAAAATTTAGAAATCTCTTAAATGGTAGATTCTTTACTAAGTTGACTTTCCGCTTTTTCCCTTAAGTTCCCCTTTTCCCCTTTTATGTTACCTCTTTTCCCTAGTTTCCCAAATTTTTTTATTTTTCCTCTTTCCCCTTTTAATTAGAATTCAAAATGGCAGGTGTGGAATTTAACCCCTTTTCCCTTTTATCATTAAATTAGTATATTTTAAATTATCATAAAGATAAAACAATTTATTCTCTCTTTACATTTTATATTGACATATTTTATTTTTTATGAATAAATTAAATTTATTACTCCCTTCGTCTTACAAGATTTTACAAAGATCCTATTTATTATTTAAGTTGTTTTTATTTAAATTATTATTATTATTATTATTTAAAGGTAGACTAAATTTTACCACTTGCGTAATTTAGACTTAGACGTAGATTTTGTACTGGGCAACATTTAATTAGGGGAAAATTGTTTTAAAACACTTAATAAATATTTGTCCTAAGGCCATCTAGGTCCATTCCTCTATCATCAACAAGGCGATGTGCCATTCAGGATGCACTAGGTGCTCCAAGGGTGCAACTCACCTCATATGTTCCCTTGCACAACGTGCCCTTCATGACGCATTACATGGTCCAAGGGTGCCACTCACCTCTTAATATGTTTCCTTTGCGCGACATGCCCTTCAAGATGCACTACATGGTTTGAGGGTGCCACTCGCCTCTTGACTGACTTGGTAGACATCAATAACCCGTGGAGTCAATACTCCACTAGGTGAACTTGTGGGAGACTAAGGGATTCTAAGGAATAAGGCCCCTGCCTTATTGCGTACCCCTTAGAATCATTGTGAGCGACTGTCGTAGTCTTCCCTCACGACATCGTAGGTCCTCTAGAACTAGGTAATCGTTAACATATAGTTCGAGCCACGGTGGGAGTTCAAGTAGGCTATGGAAGGGATGCTTTCCACACCTCTCCCTTAACATCTCTGGTAGTCGTGCGTGACACCTTTAGTCCATATGTGAGTCTGGTCGGCAAGCTATTGTTAGCCTGCACCATCAAAAAATCATGTCAGAACATATCCATATCATACCATCTAATCAGATGGACTAATATCACAGTAAAACAATCAAACCCCAATGGTACACTCCTCGACTTGATCCAGAGTCCAAGGGGTTCGATTGATGCCTCGACATCCTCTAGGTCCATAATCCTGCACACTTAGCAAAATCGAGTCAATAGCACCTGTGTATGTCAAACTGGTAAAACAACATGTCATCAACCCATAATGCCTCATAATCAAAATCAAAAGTTTTAAAAGCATAATAATCCATATCACTTGCAAGCAAGTGTCCTAAAAAATAAGTTCTCTCAGTGTGCCAAAGTGAGATGTTACACCTTATAGGGTTACCTTGAACATCCTCTAGTTGGGTTATTCGATTGATGTGTTTCGCTCACCGTCTCTAAGCCATTGAAATCTGGATTTTTGACACCATAGAATATCTTCTTGCTTTTTCCGCTCTTCTAGTTCTACTTGAATTTCCTCTTCTTCTTTCATTAGATGTAGGGTTCTAATTCCTGAGATGAAAGTTAGTTGCAGGTCTTCCACGCGGTATTCAATTTCCTACATTCATTGGAAAATATTTCCAAAGGTGAATTTGTTCCAGATCTTCAGTTGTTGCTTGAAGTTTTTGAGGCGTTGCTAGAATCTGTACATGTGAGTTCCATGGTCGATTTCATCCTTAGCCCACCAGGTTTGTGAAAGTTGATGGAAGTCCAGGTGAGAAAGATAAAAAAATTCAAAGCGAAAGGGCTTCGGTTTGGGGATGTTGCCCGGATCCAGATAGAAAGGAATGGGCCAATGATTCGAGCCCAATCTTGGTAGTATGTTGGATTCCATTGTAGGGTCCTCATCTAGCAGGGTCTCTGTGACCAGGAAATGGTCTAAAAGGAAAGCCACTTGTTGGTGGTCGGAACGCCGATTATACCAGGTGAATATGCCATTTCGGTTTTCAATATCCACAGAATTCAACTGGTCTATGAGGGATTTGAACTTACCATTGTCTTTCTCCAACCTTTTTGTTCCTCCAGTTTTCTCCTCAAGCGTCACGATCATGTTGAATTTGCCTCCCAGAACCGAGTTGGGCGTATTTAGAAGTGTTCTAATGTGTTCTAGTTTTTTTATGAATCTTTCCTTGTCTTGTATGCTCTGCGGTCCATAAACATTTGTGATGACTCTTTCCTTGGTCGATCCTGTTACTGTGAAGTAGGCCGTGAGAATGCCTATCGTGGAGAAGGGATGCTTCATCGTGAAATTATTAGGGTTCCATTTAATGGATAAGCCTCTGAAAGCCCCCAAGGAGTTCGAATGGAAGAAATCGCAGCCTCTCCAACTTTTGTGGAAGATGGTTTCAGCCTCTATTCCAGCACATTTTTTCTCTTGTACTAATAGAACATCTGGGTTTTCTGCTTTGATGCAGTCTCATAGGATCCTTTGTTTGGATCTATCGTTGAGTCCTCATATGTTCCATGTGATTATCTTCATCATGATGAATGTGAGGGGGGGTGGAGGTATCCCCTCGAAATCCTTTGGATCTATCCTGAGTTAAGCATTAGGTTTCCTACTTCTTTGATAAGATGTTGGGTTGATTTACGGCCCCTCCTTTTGTTTTCCCTTGGTGCCCACTTTGATTATGTGCTTGGATCTACAACTATGCCCAGTCTTTCCATAGATCCTGCTGTGGAGTTTTTGAAGACTTTGTGGACTTTACGGAGTTGGTCCAAAGGGATATTTTGCAGATCTTTTTGGTTGAGAGCTTCCTCCAGTTTTTCCAGGTCGATATCTTTTTCATCCAACTGCATCATGGTGTCCCCATCTGTTCCCATTTGATCAGATGAGATTGTCTCTTTGGTTTGAGTCGATGGGGGTTCAGTCAGGCTTTTCCCTCTTTCTTGAGTTTTTTCTTGGTGAGGGTTTTGGATCTCTTCTTCTTCTGGCAGCTGAGTCAGTATGTCATAGGAGTTTTTGGTTGGAACTTTTGGGGCCACCCCCTAGGTCTTCTTCCATGGTGGGTTTTTTCTCCAGCCTATGACGGTGGTGAATCCATCCTCTTGCTTGTTGTCACCAGCTTTGGTGCTTTGAGTGTTCAAGGGGCAGTCTTTAAAAAGGTGGCCATGCTCATGGCATTTTCTGCAGCAAAAGGAGATGTGTTCATAATCGATTGTTTGATTCCAGTCTTTGTCCTGATACTCTAGGGTGATTGATCCAGGAAGGGATTTTGATATGTCCATGTATATGCATATGCAGGCATAAGAGGTGTACTTTCTCAACTTTGTGGCTTCCGATGACTTTACATATCACCCCACAGTATTCTCGATACCGATGAGTATTTCTTCGAACCAAGATTCTTGAGGTAGAGAGTACAGACAGATCCATACAAGCGCCATTATGAAGTCCTCCTTTTCTGGGCTGAATCTATATGTCCAGAAGCACATAAACAGTCTAGATGAGTTGTAGAAGTATAGGATGATTGTGAAAAAACCCTTGGAGCTAAGATGAACTTCATAGTCTCCTTTAGGGTTCCACCAGTCCTTGATGCATTGTATGAGGTCACATTCAATTGGCCATAGTCCTAGGAACTTGCCTATCAGGGCATGCTCCATCATGAAGTGGGTGTGCTCGCCTACTCTTGTTGAGTTGATGAGATAATGGGGAGGTTTGTCCGTTTGTGGGATACACTTGCTTGGTTCCACCCTCGAGAAGATTTTGGATGAAACGTACTGGGTTCTACATCCATTTCTTTCCTTAGCCCCTGTTCCTGAGTGAGAAGTTGATCTCGTAGATGCGGCGGTGGTTCAAAGGTAGGTATTTTGGCACACATTCCCTCCCTATCATTGGTCGTAACATTGTTGTACGAGGGGGGTTGCCCCCCCTCTTCCAGACTCATCATGACTTCTTAGTCATCGCGTATTCAAATGGCAGGCGCGGAGCAGGTGTGTCAGTGCAAGTAGCGAGTGCTAAGGAGGCGTTGCAGAGCGCTAGGGTTTCACGCATTCTTTCTCGAGGAGATTCAACCTATTATGCCCAGAAATATCTATGTTAAAAATATTTTAATTTTATTTTAAAAATTACTTGAGACAAATTTATGAGAGAACCCATCTATAACAAGAGAAATTGTTTATTCCATGGGAAAAGGGAAAAATGGATAAAAATCGCGAGGGTAAAAGTTAATGTTGTCCACGAGGAGAAGTGTAAACCTGCTCCCAAGAGTGTGGGAGGTTAGGAAACAAGCTAGCAAAAAGTTATGCCAAGAATTGAAAGAGTTAGAGAGGAGACTAACTAGAAAAAGGAAAAGAAGACCTAGGAAGCCTATTATTATTCTCTTCTTGGTGAAACAAGAGGGGGGGGGGAACAAGTATGATGTAGACAATACATTGTTGAGTACTTGTGAATCAAGTTTTGGAAATTACCTAGAAAGGGTTATTGGCATTTTCAGTTTTTCTATGGAATAAAGAATTTGRSTGGGGGGTGACAAGAATAAGTCTCAGCTCTATGGTTGGGAGAAGTTGGACTCTCTCATAAGTTTYCCCCCATTAAATCCTTGTTGTCCAAATATGTTTRTCTACATTTGTTTTTATTTTTAAATTATTAGCTCTCATAATTACAATCATAGTTGGTTCAAGAAATCATTTACAAAATAGYTGGATACTAGCCTAAKATGATTTTCTGTATAATAAAATAAGATTTTGTATTTTTATTAATTCTTAATATGTTCTTAGCATGGATTTATYAGGAATATTACTTCTAATGGAAGGAAAAAAAAGAATCTAGGAGAMTTAGTGTTCTTTAGTTAGACATTTCATGAGAATATTTGYAAAAGAAGCTTAGAGATTCTTATCTCATTATTTTATCCGCAACTAGGGAGAAATAGAAAAACAAGAACAATCATTGTATATGGTATTGAAACCCTAGTGAGGTGATTATTTTCCTTTCTAATATATTAAACTCTAATGTGAGTGAAATATAAGGAGAATGTAGGAGCTCTGTATGCTTATTTACAGTATCAAGTAACAATAAATATCTTCTTTTATTTTCATTGAAAACTGGAACGAAAACATTAGGTTGGTAACAGTAGCAAATGACAATATATTTTTTCTTTTTTTATTTATTTAAAGAGACATAATCAATGTGTTTGTAGTAGCAAGTGGATACATGTATATAATTTCTGAAATTTCTAGAATGAATTAAGATAGACAATTTATTCTAACACCTAGGTATCTTAAGAAGAGGAATATCGAAGAGATACCGTAGTTTACTGGAAGAATATCCATGAAGAAAAAAATATTGACAAATCTCTTAGACAGAAAATGAGAGCTAGCATAATCATTGAATCCATATATCTTTATGAAGACAGAGGGGTAAACTCTCTTTAAAAGACGCTAAATGGAATAAGTATTTATTGTAAAATTAAACCCTGGTATACAGGGCCGAGCCAAAAAAAAAATTACAGCAACGTCTTGTGAACAAATAGACTTTAAATAGAGTATTTACAAGTTATACATTCGACCTCCATGCACTGTAAGATAATCAAGTCGTTCAAAGAAATGATGGGTACACTCGGAGAGGTAACGAGACCAGGGTAATACATCGTTTACCTCTAGAGGATTAACATCTCAAATGTGCAATCGTACGCTACCACCGACCCATCGTTTCCATAATAGTTATTTTCGAGTGTCAAGCTAAAATTTGACCGCCAAGTCGAAACCCTGCAACAAGGCAGGGACAGACACGATTTAGTTGTTATTGATAACAAAAATAACCCTACCCAAATCTATATTATTGATATCGTTCCTAGGATGATTTGGGTAGAAAACCATTGTAGGGTTTCAAGCTTTTCCATGGTTTTCTTGAATTAAATCCTTTTCCCTGAACTTGTAAATGCAAACATGAATCATACATGTGGTAGAGCCGAGGAAAACGGGTGAGGAGTATGGTAAACAATAATAAAACTCTGCAGTGAGTTGTAACCAAATGCACATGAACACTCACGGTTTGAACTGTGCATCTCAACAATGGAGACCCCATGTTAGGCTTAGGCTTACAATGTTTCCTTCTTCATTGAATTGTCACCAGACCCGATAACTCCTTCCTGCAATAACAAAATATATACACAGAATCGAAATGAGTAATATTGTAAATAAAAAAAAGAATACAGTGATTTTCCCAACGGTGCCGAAACGTTTCAGAGGAAAACGAGTACTTACCAAGCGATACCATGCCATACTAAGAGACTAGATTTCTCTGATTCAATGAAAATGAGAGTTCTACCTATGAATTTCCTTAGTAACGCTACAATATGAAACGAAACAAGATAGGGTTTAACATGCTAGGATCCATAGCCAACATGATGGCTCTGACAGTACCAATGCAGGGATCGATGATTATAAATGACATCGATTTCCATAGTAGACAGTGACTGACCCATACACCATCGTAGAGACAAATGACACTATGCCCATGTGTTATTAGAGTGGTGTATCATTCTTTTATTGTGCTAGTCGATGTGGATTGGTAGTGGTGGGATGGTAGATGGAAATTGTACTAAATCATTTAACGACCAGAGATACCAATCCACTACGGATCATATGGATCGATGCTTTTCAAAACTATAAGCCATACAAATGTGTATGTATCGAATATTGAAGAAATATGAATGCAGACATTTAATTGTTAGCGAGACTCAAACTATGAAAGTGATGTAAAGTTTGTTTTGGTGGAGATATCGTATCATAGGGGTTATTAGTCCCTGTCGTAGGCATAGAGGGACTATAGCTATCAATAATTGGTTGACCTCTTATTAGTTTGTCTCTTGATCACAAATATTCTTATGCATTGCTTGAAGGTGGATTAATGCTAGCATTAGTTCAAATGTTTGTCTTAGCATTTTCTTCTAGCTAAATTTATCCCAATGTTTGATATGATAGTGTATCCAAGGTTTGTCTATTTTTTTTATTATTAAGTACTTAACATACTTAAAGTTCTTTCTTAAATGTTTACAAAGCCCAAGGCCCTTGGATGGTTCAGCCTTAAATGTTTACCTAACATGTATATCATGGAAGAGGCTCTACATGAAAAATAAAAATAAATTTGAATAATTAATTGAATAACTATTAACAAAACATTGTCACATATTAATAATAAATATTATTTTTAATATTAATATTATAGGATAGATATCATAAATTAAATTTATAGTTTATTTATTAATATTAATATAAAATAGTATATACAAGTATATATCCATTTTAACTCTAGAGTTAAGAAGGTTCAATTTCTAGGTACAAACCTTTATTATCATAAACAAAATCAAAATTCCAAAATTTCAAATTTACATTTAAAAACATTAAAAATAATATTGAATAAAATTTAAATAATTGTTTATACTATTATTTAATAAAATGTGTTATAACATTATATAAATTACTATAAATCTTGGTACAATGTTATAATATTCTATAAATTACTCACTCTCATGTATATGAAAAAATTGTATATGACGGAAGTGTTGGGTGCAAGATGTATATCATAAAACAAGGACTATAGCTATGAATAATTAGTTTGTCTTTTGACCAAAAATATTTGCATAATATCTAATATTGGAACTAGGGAACAAAAAACATTGATTTTTATATAATAAAAAGTACCATATATGTCATGATCTGATTGGATAAGAGAATGAATGTTCGCTATTTCCAATGTGTTATATGTTATCATATCCAAAATTTTTGGCCTTTTTGAATCATATATTTTCTTATGCATTGCTTGATGGTGGATTAATGCTAGCATTAGTTCAAATGTTTGTTTTAGCATTTTCTGCTAGCTAAATTTTTCCCAATGTTTGATATTCTAGGGTATCCAAGGTTTCTCTATTTTTTATTATTATTAAGTACCTAACATAAGTAAAAGGTTTGTCTATTTTTTATTATTATTAAGTACTTAAGGTTTCTTTCTTAAATGTTTACACTGTGCGAGGCCCTTGGACGCTTTTGACAATCTTAAATGTTTACATAACAAGCCTCAGAGCCTTAAATGTTTATTTAACATGTATATCAAGGAAGAGACTCAATGAAAACTAAAATTAAATTTGAATAAAATTTAACAAAACATTATCACATATTAATAATGATTACAATATTTAATATCAATATTATATGATATATATCATAAATTTAATTTGTATTTAATTTATTAATATTAACATAAACTAGTATATACAAGTATATATACATTTTAACTCTAGACTCAAGAATGATCAATTTCTAGGTACAAAACATTATTATCATAAACAAAATCAAAATTCCAAAATTTCAAATTTAAGTTTAAAAAAGTTAAAAATAATATTGAATAAAATTTAAATAATTCTTTATACTATTCTTTAAGTAAAAAGTGTTATAGCATTATATAAATTACTATAAATCTTGGTACAATGTTATATTATTCTATAAATTATTGAGTCTCATGTATATGACATAATTGTTGGGTGAAAAATGTATATGACAAAAGTGTTGGGTGCAAGATGTATATCATTGAACAAGTGAGACTATAGCTATCGTAATTCCTTGACCTAGTATTAGTTTGTCCTTTGACAACAAATATTTGCATAATATCTAATATTGGAACTAGGAAACAAAAAACATTGATTTTTATATTATAAAAAGTACCATATATGTCATGATCTCCTTGGAAGGTCTTATTTCCTACTTTGCTATTCCCAATGTTTTATATGTTAGCATATCCAAACTTTTTGATCGTATACGACCTTTTTGATTCATATATTTTCTTATGCATTGCTTGAAGGTGAATTAATGCTAGAATTAGTTCGAATGTTTTTCTTAACATTTTCTGCTAGCTAAATTTATCCCATTGTTTGATATGCTAGTGTATTCAATATTTGTCTAGTTTTTATTACAATGGACATGAAAAATAAAAACAAATTTGAATAATTAATTGAATAAAATTTAGCAAAACATTATCACATATTAATAATGAATACGATATTTAATATTAACATTATAGGATAGAGATCATAAATTTAATTTATAGTTTATTTATTAATATCAATATAAAATAGTATATACAAATATATATCCATTTTAACTCTAGATTCAAGAATGATCAATTTCTAGGTACAAACCTTTAATATAGTAAACAAAATCTAAATTCCAAAATTTCAAATTTACATTTAAAAACATTAAAAATAATATTGAATAAAATTTAAATAATTGTTTATACTATTATTTAAGTAAAAAGTGTTATAGCATTATATAAATTACTATAATTTTGGTACAATGTTATAATATTTTCTCTTGTATATGACAAAATTGTTGGGTGCAAAATGTATATGAAGCATTGATTTTTATATAATAAAAACTACCATATATGTCATGATCTGATTGGATAATAGATTGGAGGTCTTATTGTCATTTCTCTATTCACAATGTTTTATATGTAATCGTATCCAAACTTTTTGATTGTAAACGACCTTTTTGAATCATATATTTTCTTATGCATTGCTTGAAGGTGGATTAATGCTAGCATTAGTTCTAATGTTTGTCTTAGCATTTTCTGCTAGCTAAATTTATTCCAATGTTTGATATGTTAGCCTATCCAAGGTTTGTTTATTTATTATTATTATTTATCTAAATGTTTGATATGTTACCCTATCCAAGGTTTGTTTATTTTTTATTATTATTAAGTACTTAAGGTACATAAAGCCTGCCACATGCATTCTTTCTTAAATGTTCACACAACGAGAGGCCCTTAGACAGTTCTGACAGCCTTAAATATTTACCTAATAGGCCTCAGAGCCTTAAATGTTACTTAACACATGTATCACGTTAGAGAATTAGACATGAAAAATAAAAATAAATTTGAATAATTAATTGAATAAAATTTACCAAAACAATATCACACATTAATAATGAATACAATATTTAATATTAATATTATAGGATAAATATCATAAATTTAATTTATAGTTTATTTATTAATATTAATATAAAATAGTATATACAAGTATATATCCATTTTAATTCTAGAGTCAAGAAGGATCAATTTCTAAGTACAAACTTTCATTATCATAAACAAAATCAAAATTCTAAAATTTCAAATTTACATTTAAAAACGTCAAAAATAATATTGAATAAAATTTAAATAATTGTTTATATTATTGTTAAAAATAGGAACAATGAGGTTTTGCGTACAGGGTTTTGGGAAGCCCTTCTTGACTGCTAAATTGAAGAGCTTCTGTATGTGAGGGATAAGGATTGGTCCTCTGATTTTAAAAATTTCAGCTTGGTAGCCTTCAATGTCCTTAGTTTTCCCATTTGCGAGCTACTTAACCTCGAACTCTATGTCATCTAAAGAAAAAATTTCTTCCTTTGTAGGGACAATATGAATTGTGTCCACGACATTAGGGAACTCGTAAAGACTTTTAAGGTAGGAATTCCAGTCCGTTAAGGGAATCCTATTATTTTCTTTAGTATTGCATTTTAGAATTTGGCTCCAGAAGTTCTTAAGATCCAACTTGTATAGTTGTGAAAGTTTCTCTTGCCTTTTATTAATATAGTATCTTTTTTTCCTTTTAATTAGGGCTTTGTACGTATTGATCTTATCAAGTTTTAAGGGATCATTAGATGCATCCCTAATGGATTTCCTAGAGATTTTACATTCTTTATCATACCAAAGGTTGGTTGTTCTATTATTCTTTTTATGGGACACCTCGAAAGAGAACTTGTTAATGAAAGTGGAAAGGGTAGTTGTAAAATTATGATAGAGTTCTCCAATGTTGTCCTTATAAGTTAGGAGTTTTAATTTACTATTTAAATCCTTTAAGAAAATGTCCACTTTACTTTTTTCAAACCTCAAATTCCTTTGATTATCAGAATTCTCTTCAATGGTGGTCCTATGCATGGAAAATTTTAGAGTTAGGTTTAAAGGTTTATGATCAGAGTCAGGCTCATGGTCATTTAAAATGTCAAAAGTTGTTATTTGGTTGGAAACAGAGATATAGATATCACATAATCTACAACACTAATACCTAGCCCATGAATATAAGTCATTTAATATGATATTTAATATTAATATTATAGAATAGATATCATAAATTTAATTTATAGTTTATTTATTGATATTAATATAAAATAGTATATACAAGTATATATCCATTTTAACTCTAGAGTCAAGAATGTTCAATTTCTAGGTACAAACCTTTATTATCATAAACAAAATCAAAATTCAAAAATTTCAAAGTTACGTTTAAAAACATTAAAAATAATATTGAATAAAATTTAAATAATTGTTTATACTATTCTTTAAGTAAAAAGTGTTATAACATTATATAAATTACTATAAATCTTGGTACAATGTTATAATATTCTATAAATTACTCACTCTCATGTATATAATGGAATTGTTGGGTACAAAATGTATATGACAGTAGTGTTGGGTGCAATATGTATATCACAGAACAAGTAGGACTATAGCTATCGATAACTCGTTGACCTAGTATTTGTTTGTCATTTGACCACAAATATTTGCATAATATCTAATATTGGAACTAGGGAACAAAAAACATTGACTTTTATATAATAAAAAGTACCATATATGTCATGATCTATAAAAGATTGGAGGTCTTATTGCTAGCTTCACTATTCTCAATGTTTTATATGTTAGCATATCCAAATTGAATCATATATTTTCTTATGCATTGCTTGAAGGTGGATTAATGCTAGCATTAGTTCAAATGCTTGTCTTACTATTTTATTCTCGCTAAATTTATCCCAATGTTTGATATGCTAATAATAATAATAATATAAAATAATAATAATCTATTTTTAAGGTCACGACCAAGCGATTTGACTGTTAAGGTATACATACCCTACCCCCCTCTAGATTTGAACGTGTGACCTCTTAAGAGAAAACACATGTTCTTAACCATTAGGACCACTCACGCTGGATATATACAAGTATATATCCATTTTAACTCTAGATTCAAGAAGAATCAATTTCTAGGTACAAACCTTTATTATCATAAACAAAATCAAAATTCTAAAATTTCAAATTTACATTTAAAAACGTTAAAAATAATATTGAATAAAATTTAAATAATTGTTTACAATATTCTTTAAGTAAAAAGTGTTAAAGAATTATATAAATTACTATAAATCTTGTTACAATGTTATAATATTCTATAAATTACTCAGTCTCATGTATATGATGGAAATGTATATGATGGAATTGTTGAGTGGAAAATGTATATGACTAAAGTGTTGGGTGCAAGCTGTATATCAGGGAACAAACGGAATATGAAAAATGAAAAATAAGAATAAATATGAATAATTAATTGAATAAAATTTAACAAAACATTATCACATGTTAATAATGAATACCATATTTAATATTAATATTATAGAATAGATATTATTAATTTAATTTATAAATCTTGATACAATGTTATAATATTCAACCCGTAGTCCACCAACCCGTGAGTCCACCAACCCAGACTTGTGTAGTCCACCAACCCACGAGTCCATAATTGTTGGGTGCAAAATGTATATGACTAAAGTGTTGGGTGCAAGATGTATATCACGGAACAAGATGAACATGAAAAATGAAAAATAAAAATAAATGTGAATAATTAATTGAATAAAATTTAACAAAAGATTCATATTTGGGTGCAAAATGTATATGACCAAAATGTTGAGTGAAAAATCTGTATCAGGGAAAGATGGACATGAAAAATGAAGAATACAAATAAATTTGAATAATTAATTGAATAAAATTGAATAAAACATTATCACATATTAATAATGAATAGGGTATTTAACAGTTTTTTGTTTGTTTGTTAGTTTTCATGACATGTGGGTCTAACCTGTGGCTAAGAAAATGTGGGACTAAAGTGTGTTTAACACCAACCCTTAACATGGATAGATTTTTTTCCCCCGCAAGATTCGAAACGATGACTTTAACATCACGGAGTGCCTTAACAGTACACTCCATCACCGATTTTCCTACACCTCGGGGAAATACAATATTTAATATTAATAATATAGGATAGATATCATAAATTTATATTATAGTTTATCTATTAATATTAATATAAAATAGTATATACAAGTATATATCCATTTTAACTCTACACTAAAGAAGGATCAATTTCTAGGTACAAATCTTTATTATTATAAGCAAAATCGAAATTCCAAAATTCCAAATTTATATTGAATAAATTATATAAATTACTATAAATCTTGGTACAATGTTATAATATTTTATAAATAATTAACTCTGCCAACCCGCAACTCCATAATTGTTGGGTAAAAAATGTATATCACGGAAGTCTTGGGTGCAAAATGTATATCACAGAACAAAATCGACATGAAAAATGAAAAATAAAAATAAATTTGAATAATTAATTGAATAAAATTTAACAAAACATTATCACATTTACTTAAATTCCACATATCTTATTCATTATTAATAAATGTTAAAGTTTTCTTAAATTTTATTCAATTAATTATTCAAATTTATTTTTATTTTTCATTTTTCATGTAGAGTTTGTTCAGTGATATACATTTTGCACTCAAGACTTCTGTCATATACATCTTGCACCCAACAATTATGGAGTCACAGGTTCACAGGTTGGCAGAGTCATGGGTTCACATTTATAGTCATGTTTATGTATAACCAGTCCCATCCCACCCCCCACCGCAACATGAGATTTAGTTATTTATAGAATATTATAGTATTGTACAAAGATTTATAGTAATTTATATAATGCTATAACACTTTTGACTTAAAAATAGTATAAACAATTATTTAAATTTTATTCAATATCATTTTTAATGTTTTTAAATGTAAATTTGGAATTTCTAAATTTCAATTTTGCTTATGATAATAAAGGTTTGTACCTAGAAATTGATCTTTCTTGACTATAGAGTTAAAATGGATATATATTTGTATATACTACTTGATATTAATATTAATAAATAAACTATGAATTAAATTTATGGTATCTATCCTATACTATTAATATTAAATATAATATTGATTATTAATATGTAATAATGTTTTTTTAAATTTTATTCAATTAATTATTCAAATTTATTTTTATTTTTCATGTACATCTTTCCCTGATATAGATTTTGCACTCAACATTTCGGTCATATACATTTTGCACCAAAATGTGATAATGTTTTGTTAAATTTTAGTGAAGATTTATATGGTAGTAAATGAGATTTATATTACCTTCATCAATTTTTATTTTTCATTTTTCATGTCCAACTTGTTTAGTGATATATATTTTGCACCCCAACACTTCCTTCATATACATTTTGCATCCAACAATTATAGTCATGCTTATGTATCACGAGTCCACCCGCAACATGACATTTAGTAATTTTAAAAATATTATAACATTGTACCAAGATTTATAGTAATTTATATAATGCTATAACACTTTTTACTTAAAGAATAGACCAAAGACAACATGAGATTTAGTAATTTATAAAATATTATAACAATGTACAAAGATTTATAGTAATTTATATAATGCTATACCACTTTTTACTTAAAGAATAGTATAAAACAATTATTTAAAGTTTATTCAATATTATTTTTAATGTTTTTAAATGTAAATTTTGAATTTTCCAATTTTGATTTTGTTTATGATAATAAAGGTTTGTACCTAGAAATTGATCCTTCTTAACTTTATTTATTTTTATTTTTCATGTCCATCTTGTTCTGTGATATATATTTTGCACCCAACACTTCCTCAGTATACATTTTCCACCCAAAAATTACAGCGGGGTTCGCAGAGTCAATATTATGACATTGTACCGATATTTATAGTAATTTATATAATGCTTTAACACTTTTTACTTAAAGAATAGTATAAACAATTATTTAAATTTTATTTAATATTATTTTTAATGTTTTTAAATGTAAATTTGAAATTTTGGAATTTTGATTTTGTTTATGATAATAAAGGTTTGTACCTAGAAATTGATCCTTCTTGACTCTACACTTAAAATGGATATATACTTGTATATACTATTTTATATTAATATTAATAAATAAACTATAAATTAATTTTTTGATATCTATACTATAATATTAATATTAAATATCATAGTCACTATTAATATGTGATAATGTTTTGTTAAGTTTTATTCAATTAATTATTGATTTTTTTTTTTTTTTTTCATTTTTCATGTCCAACTTGTTCTGTGATATACATTTTGCACCCAACACTCTTGTCATATACATTTTGCACCGAACAACACTTCCATCATATACATTTTTCACCCAACAATTAAGGAGTCACGGATTGAGACGTCACAGGTTCACATTTATAGTCTTGCTTATGTATCACGAGTGAGTCCGACCTCCACCTACAACAACATGAGATTTAGTATTTTATAGAATATTGTAACATTGTACCAAAATTTATAGTAATTCATATAATGCTATAACACTTTTTATTTAAAGAATAGTATAAACAATTATTTAATTTTTAATCAATATTATTTTTAATGTTTTTAAATGTAAATTAGAAATTTTGGAATGTTGACTTTGTTTATGATAATAAAGGTTTGTACCTATAAATTGATCCTTCTTGACTTTATTTTTTTTTATTTTTCATTTTTCATGTCCAGAATGTTCAGTGATATATATTTCGCACCCAACACTTCAGTCGTATACATTTTGGACCCAACAATTATGGAGTGAGGAGGCATATTCACGACAACATGAGATTTAATATTTTATAAAATATTATAACATTGTACCAAGATTTATAGTAATTTATATAATGATATAACACTTTTTACTTAAAAAATACTATAAACAATTATTTAAATTTTATTCAATATTATTTTTAATGTTTTTAAACGTAAATTTGAAATTTTGAAATTTTGATTTTGTTTATGATAATAAAGGTTTGTACCTAGAAATTGATCCTTCTTGACTCTAAAGTTAAAATGGATATATTCTTGTATATACTATTTTATATTAATATTAATAAATAAACTATAAATTAAATTTATGATGAACTCTATCCTATAATATTAATATTAAATATGGTATTCATTATTAATATGTGATAATGTTTTGTTAAATTTTATTCAATTAATTATTGAAACTTATTTTATTTTTCATTTTTCATGTCCAACTTGTTTGGTGAAATACATTTTGCACCCAACATTTCCATCATATACATTTTGAACCCAACAATTACAGAGTAGTCGGTTGCCGGAGTGGCAGGTTCATATTTATAGTCATGCTTATGTATCACCATACCGACGACAACATGAGATTTAGTAATTTATAAAATATTATAACCTTGTACCAAGATTTATAGTAGTTTATATAATGCTATAAAACTTTTTACTTAAAAAATACTATAAACAATTATTTAAATTTTATTCAATATTATTTTTAATGTTTTTAAATGTAAATTTGGAACTTTGAAATTTTGATTTTGTTTATGATAATAAATGTTTCTACATAGAAATTGATCCTTCTTGACTCTAGAGTTAAAATGGATATGTACTCTTATATACTATTTTATATTAATATTAATAAATAAACTATAAATTAAATTTATGATATGTATCCTATAATATTAATATTAAATATACTATTGATTATTAATATGTGAAATGTTTTGTTAAATTTTATTCAATTAATTATTGAAATTTATTTTTTATTTTTAATTTTTTAATTTTAATGGCCAGCATGTTCCCTCATATACATTTTGCACCCAACAATTACAAACTAGTCGCGGAAGGTTTGTACCTAGAAATTGATCCTTCTTGACTCTAAAGTTAAAATGGATATATACTTGTATATATTATTTTATATTAATATTAATAAATAATTTATGATATCTATTCTATTGACTATTAATATGTGATAATGTTTTGTTAAATTTTATTCAATTAATTATTCATATTTATTCTTTTATTTTTCATTTTTCATGTCTCGCTTGTTCCGTGATATACATCTTGAACCCAACACTTCCTTCATATACATTTTGCACCCAACAATTTTGTCATATACATGAGATTGAGTAATTTATAGAATATTATAACATTGTACCAAGATTTATAGTAATTTATATAATGTTATAATACTTTTTACTTAAAGAATAGTATAAAATATCATACCCCCGAAGCGGGGGAAAGGGAACGCCAAAAAAAACCAACATATGTTTTTTTGGCAATGCTAATTTTACCAATGTGCACCATTCTACTATCTTTGCTTAATTCCTCGGGATTCAGTGAGAATATTGAAATGTTTGAATCATAGGAAACCAAAATAATTCATTCAAATGACTCATTTGTCTATTAAAGATGCGGAGCAACAAAAAACAACTTTTTATTTTCTCATAAATGAAATCAAAGTCCAATTGAATATTTCACTTATCATGCATTCATAGAAAGTCACAAGACAACTACACCAAGCATGTTTTTAAGTTTTTCAAATTTGTCTCTACTCAAATATTTGTGGAGAATATTAGTATTCAATGCTAAGTGGCACACGAGATTAGCTTGATATCCTCATCTCCACCAACTCTATGATGTGACACCCACCTACCCGGAAATAATTAATGTAATCGATTCATCTTGCAACCGAATAAGTATTACTATGAAATTCAATTCTAAATGGTTGACCGTCGATAATGAAGAAGAATGGTATGAAGGATTAATCCATTTGGTACAATGTTATACTATTCTATAAATTACTCAGTCTCATATATATGACGAAATTGTTGGGTGCAAAATGTATATGACATAAGTGTTGGGTGCAAGATGTATATCACAGAACAAGAAGGACTATAGTGATCGATAATTCATCGACCTTGTACTAGTTTGTCCTTTGACCACAAATATTTGCATAATATGTAATATTGGAACTAGGGAACAAGAAACATTGATTTTTATATAATAAAAAGTACCATATATGTCATGATCTGATTGGATAACAGATTGGAGGTCTTATTACTGGCTTCGCTATTCCCAATTTATTATATGTTAGCATATCCAAACTTTTTTATTGTATATGGCCTTTTTTAATCATATATTTTCTTTTTCATTGCTTAAAGGTGGATGTAAGGACCCTAGTACATTACAACTACAAGCGAAGCAAGGTGCAAATTTTTGGTTTTTAAGGAGGAAGGAAATGACGAACACACGCACACTGATTAGTAAACAAACAAGTATGACTCCATGCACTGGCACAAGGGCAATTGGGCGAAACATGCTTAAAACAATAAGGATAAACGACTACCCTCCCGACAAAACCTGACCTCGCCTACAAGCTAAGGGACAACACCTCCATCCCGACACAACGACCTCAACGACCAGTTAAATAAAACCTCGATGGTGTGAAACCAAACACATCAGAAAATTAATTAAAACACATTCATACAAAAGTGATAAATAAATGCAAACGCCTTCAACTCAGGTAAAAATTTAAATGAAAACGCACTCACTAAAAACATACCCACGCAGAGAAATTAAAAATTCAGGCTAGTAAAAGACATGAAAACGTAGGGATAAATTTGCTTCCACCTCCAGACATAAATTGGACTGAGTACATCAAGAGAAAACACATTCCTAAGGTAGGTAACCTTGCAGACCACAAGTAAACAAGTAACGAAGTGTAGTCCCAAAAAAAGAGGGGGAAAAATCACCAGGTACACAACATTGATTGGCAGTCTTGAAGAGTGTCAAATCGTAATGAAATCCAGTGAAAAAATTCGTAGTGGTTCAGGTGTAACAAGAGCATGCAGTCAAGGAAAATTCTCATTGTGTCTCAAGGCACAACCTTATGCTCATTCAAGAAAAAAAAAACTCAGTCAAAAGTGAGGTATGGAAAAATGTTGTGAATATGGCCATCAATAAAACAAAAATAGAGTTATGTTGCGAGGGAGGTATTCAACGCAGAGCTAAATTATCCATCAATATAAAACGCAAAGTTAAATTTATCTAGCAATTTATAAAAACACAGAGTTAAATTTATCCAGCAATGCACAAATACGACAAGTTAAAAATCGTGGTTGAGGAATACCAAACACATTTTTCAGATGCTGATAACAATTAAGAGGCAAAGGTGATAAAACATGCAGAGAACCAAGCAAGGCGATGATCAAATGCAGATATAAGAGGGTAAATTGCTGGGAAAACACATCCTTTGCTCATCATATACGCACAAAAAAAAGGGCATTAGAATATATAGGTCATCGTGCATCGAAGTGACGACCGTCGATTCAGCTCCTGGCCATCTTCTTAGGCATTGACTGATGAGATAGGGATGAGGAAGAAGTAAAATGCACCACTCTTCACAACAATCAACAAACCAAAGGACAATCGCAACATACAGGGATCGAATGTCAAGGGAATCAAGTCAAGCAACGAGCTTCAGGCTATGGGGAAATTTAAGTTCTCGGTTGAAATGTTGGGTCAAACACTTTCTTTACCAAATTAAAAATACAAAAATGAAAGCGTAATATATAATAATAATCTACCATGTAGAATCAAGTAAGCATATCATAGCCCAAGTTGTCTGCCCTGAGTCATTGTCCCTCGTGCTCCATGTATCTCCCGCTTCCCGACTGATGAGATTTCACCAATACCTTCCATCCAGCGCCAGGGGTACTCTTCTTCCCCCTTAGCCCCTCAAGCCATAAAGGGGCCATGCAAACTAACCAGAGAAGAACTATCTCCTAGCTCGCCTCATAAGGCCAAGCTACCACTCCTCACCGAGCTGGGTATCTCAACTCCCACAAGCTAAGTCAATCAAGTCTAAATTTATACAGTGTAACGTTACCCATAACACAAGAGATCCATCATCCTCCTCCTCCATCCTTTATATAGAGTTTCTAAGTCCTTTACTTTCCCAAAATTCCATTTAATTTATTGTTCAATAATTTAATTCATAAAAATTCTCCCCGTACATGTGTCACCCATCCCCTTCGTTGCACCATAAATTAATTTCATTAATTAATTGATTACTCTTATTTACCTCACCCATCTAAAACCATTCCTAGAATCACTCCTAGGTGTCCGCATATTCCCTTACACATTTTAATGACTTACCCCCTTACTAATTCGCTCGTTGAGTTCAATGTAGAAATTTCTTAATGCAATATACCTTACTAAGTTGGTCTTTTTTCTTTTTCCTTATGTTTCCTTTCTCTTTATGTTTCCCGCTTTTTCCTAGTTTTCCAGTTCTTTTAAAATTTCCCTCTTTCTCTTTTCATTTAAAACTCAAATTGGCAAGTGTAGAAAATTATCTTTTCCCCTTTTTCTTTTTACTTAATAAATTTTTAATTAGCATATGTGACAAACAATTAATTCCCTTTTAAAATTTTAAATCCCTCCATAATTTGAATTTAATAATTTAATCGAGTTTCTTACCCCCCTTTGTCACATGTTTAATGATAATTATTAGTATTATTTATTTATTTTTAAAATATATTTTTGTATATAT
>ML818535.1:84875-100661 GCA_009831015.1 Picea engelmannii | reverse complement strand
CTTATTTAATAATATAGTGGACCTAGTCCACCTTACATTGAATGACCTCCACTATTATCACCATGGGCCCTCTGGGCCCCCCTACTACCTCTCTAGCTACCTTACACAATTAAATCTAGAAATTCTCGCTGACACCCAATATTTTAAACAATACAACGTTTTAAATGGGCGGTTGCAAACAATGCAAGTTGTCAACCAGTGGCCACAATCTTATTTCCTCTCCAACTATTAATGAGCAGAGGAAAAAAAATGCAGAGAACGTTGCTGCCAGAAGGATATAAAGAAGCTACCAGCAATGGGGTTCGTCAACGAGGTTGGAGGTAGCTCGTGAGGGAGTAAGGAAGATGCATAGGTAACATGGATTCGCTTTGAGGAAAACAATGGCAGATCGCCTAAGATATCGACAAGAAATCATTAATTTCAGGTGTGTTGGGTCGACTGGGCACATGGCTAATTACTTCTAAGAAACAAGGTCTACGTAACTGAATTCAGAAGGAGAAATTCAAGGTTGGAAAAAAATGATGACTGGCAGTGACTACCATTTTACTCCATCATTTTTTTTTGTGCAAAACAACAAATGCCCAAGGGACACATTAGTTGTAGAAAAGAAAACAAGCCAAGGTTATGAGCACAGAGCAAGGGAGGTGTATAAGCAAAGGCCCAAAGATCAATGCTATCCAGAAACTATGAGGTAACGCTGGGTCATTAACCCTGTTCGACAAGTAAAAGAAAACACAAGTGTTTACTATGAAGATCTCCTGTATAAGAAAAACACTGGAGTAAAATACTCTTGAATTAAATAATATTCCTGAATTAATTCGGTCAATTAAGAAACACACCTGTAAAAGAAATGTAGGACGCAGAACCCAATGCCATTAATATAAGGAATCGCAGTCAAATTAAATGAAATGGCAAAGCCATATTTCAGTAAGGAAAATGCCTTCAACCCTTTAAAACGCAGAGCCAATAACCAACAATATAACACATTCAAGAATGCAATACGCAGAAATGTCCAGCGATATAAAAAGGGTGAAAATGAGATAACACTAGGTAAAAACGTGTCGAGTTTATAAAAAAACCGTGTCCACAATCAAATTCTACAGGGTTAAAAAAAAACTGCATTAGGACGCAAGGCCAACCTTCAACCAAAGACAACAACAGAGGTGGATGGTAGATAGGTTATCCTTTGCTTCAACATCCTCGCACAGAAAAACAAGGCATTGAGATCCATAGGTCTTTTAACGCTAAGGAGACGACCGTAGATCAGGCTCCTGGCCGATTACTTCATAAGATCATCCTTCATCCTTCTCCTTCCTTTATTTTATAGAGTTTGGAACTTCCTTTCTTTCCTAAAATTTCATTTAATTAAAGTTTTAAAAATAATTTCCTAAAATTTCCTCTCCGTACAAGTGTCCCCCATCCCCTAGATTCCTCCATAAATTAATTTCTTTAAATAAGTAATTATCTTTATTTCCTTCACCCACCTAGAGTTACTCCTAGAATCACTCCTAGGTGTCCTTAGATTCCCTTACAGGTTTTAAAGGCTTTCCCTATTATGAAATTGCTAATTCAGTTTAAAATGAGAAAGCTCTTAAATGTAGATTCTTTACTAAGTTGACTTCCCACTTTTTCCCTTAAGTTCCCCTTTTTCCTTTTTATGTTACCTCTTTTCCCTAGTTTCCTATTTTTTTTTATTTTCCATCTTTCCCCTTTTACTTATAACTCAAAAAGGCAGGTGTGGAATTTAACCCCTTTTCCCTTTTATCATTAATTTAGTATCTTCTTAAATTATCAAAAGATAAAATAATTAATTCCCTCTTTACATTTTATATCCACAGGTTTTATTTCTTATGAATAATTTAATTTTCTACTCCCTTCATATTACAAAATTTTATGAAAATCATAGTTTTTTTTTTTAGTGGTTTTTTATTTTATTTTATTTTATTTTATCTATTTATTTATTATTATTATTATTATTATTATTATTATTTTTAAAGGTAGACAAATTTTACCCCTAGCGTGATTTTAGACTTAGAACTTTGATTTTGTATAGGGTGACATTTAACTAGGGAAATTGTTTTAAAATTTCTTAACATGTTATTTGTCTTAGGGCCATCTAGGTTCATCCCTCTATTATCATGAACGCAACGTGCCCTTCAAGATGCATTAGGTGCTCCAAGGGTGCCACTCGCCTCATCTGTTCCTTTGTGCGACTTGCCCTTCAGGACGCACTACGTGCTCCAAGGGTGCCACTCGCCTCTTGAATGATTGGTAGACATCAATAACCCCTGGAGTTAACACTCCACTAGGTGAACTTGTGGGAGACTAAGAGCCTCTAAGGAATAAGGCCCCCGCCTTATTGCGCGCCCCTTAGAATCATCGTGAGCGACTGTCGCAGTCTTCTCTCATGGCATCGTCGGTCCTCTTGAACTTGGTAATCGTTAACCTACAGTTCGAGCCATGGCGAGAGTGCTACTAGGTTGTGGCGGGGTTGTTGCCCACACCTCTCCCTCAACATCTCTGGTAGTCGTGTGTGACCCCTTTACTCCATATGTGAGTCTGGTCCGCAAGCTATCGTCTGCCTGCATCATCAACAAATCATGTCAGAACATATCCATATCATATCATCCCGTCAGATGCACTAATATCAAATTAAAACAATCAAACCCCAATGGCACTCTCCCTAACTCGATTCGGGTCCAAGAGGTTACATCGATGCCTCTGCATCCTCAAGGTCCAAAACCCTACACACTCAGTAAAATCGAGTCAATATCACCTGTCTATGTCAATGTAGTTAAACAACATGTCATCACCCCATATCGCATCATAATAAAAATCAAAAGTTTTAATAGCATAAAATCTGAATCACTTGCGAGCAAGTGTCCTCAAAGAATAAGTTTCTTCAGTGCGCCAGAGCGGGATGTTGCAGCATGTAGTGGTCTCCACCTAGTTCACATGCTCGCATGCAGTTTGGAAGTATCCTATGCATACATCGATGCATGGCATGTAGTGGTCACCACCTAGTTCACATGCTTTTGCCTTGTTTACCATAATCCATTTCAAACTCCAATTTGCTAGAGAACAACTTGCGAAGAAACTGACATGGAAACAAATTTTTCACTTGTTCTTCTAAGGATAACATCAACTCAGATAGTAAATGGCGGAGAAAATCTATTTTCTGCATTAGAAATGCCAAGGTTCAGATAGAATATGGTCCTCTCCATATTTAGAATTGATGGACCAGGGATCGTTAAAGGTCTCTTCTTAGAAGAGTTAGTTTTAGTTATGTCTTCAGAGATAGTGAATATTCTTCGTCATTGAGGCACCCTCATGAAACATAGTTGAACTCAATTCAATTCATGTCCCTATATCCCTCGCCCTTTCGTTTGGAATCCGGCCATTTCTGAATGAAGGGAGAGAACGAACCCCTAGAGGGAAATGCACAACTCAATTCAACATTTGGTTTGAATTCTTGAGCATGTTTATGAAAGAGACTCCAATTTCACCTTGGATAAATCTCTCATGTAGGTAGATGTGATTTCAATGAAAACTATAAACTTGAAGGTAACAACAATCAGAAGGATTCTCTGTACTGGCCTCTTAATCCTGACTCTTATTGGAAGATTGAAGAATACATTTTTTTTTACAAGGTATGGATGGTTTTATTTGTAAACAAGTGTTGCATGGCAGCGTAGTCTCTGTCAGGTTGGAATGGGAGTAAATGCGTGGGTTGCAAGTTGCAACACATGTGGTATCCATGCAGAATTTAGTATTCCCAAATTAATTTTATTTAAAATTTCTAAAAAATTATTAATGTTTGTTAGTTCAACGAAGGTTCCTAGTATCTAAGTTTGATAGTACATGAAATATTTAATACATAATGCATGTAACCCAATAATTAAGTCGCGGGTTGGTGAAGTCGCGTGTTCACATTTTTCTTTTTTTATGTCCAGAGCATTTCGTGATATACATTTTGCACTCAACACTTCCGCCATATAAATTTTGCACCCAACAATTCTGTCATATACATGAGACTAGGTAATTTATATAATATCATAACATTGTACCAAGATTTATAGTAATTTATATAATGCTATAACACTTTTTACTTAATGAATAGTATAAACAATTATTTAAATTTTATTCAATATTATTTTTAACGTTTTTAAATGTAAATTTGGAATTTTAGAATTTTGATTTTGTTTATGATAATAAAGGTGAAATTTATTTTAATTTTTCATTTTTCATGTCTAGCTTGTTCGGTAATATACATTTTGCACCCAACACTTTTGCCATATACATTTTACACCCAAAAATTACGGAGTGGCGGGTTGGGAGAGTGGTAGGTTCACATGTTTCATTTTTCTTGTCCAACATGTTTTGTGATATACATTTTGCACCCAACACTTCCGTCATACACATTTTTCACCCAACAATTCCTTCTACGTCTTTAAATGTAAATTTGGAATTTTGGAATTTGGATTTTGTTTATGATAATAAAGATGAAATTTATTTTTATTTTTTATTTTTCATGTCCACTTGTTCCGTGATATACTTTGTGCATCCACCACTTCCACCATATACATTTTGCACCCAACAATTAAATTACTGAGTGGCGGGTTTGCGGAGTGGCGGGTTCACGTGTTTTATTTTTCATGTCCAGCATGTTCAGTGACATACATTTTGCACTCAACTCTTCCATCATATACATTTTGCACCCAACAATTCTGTCATATACTTATACATTTTTAAATATAAATTTGGAATTTACAAATTTAGATTTTTTTTATGATAATAAAGGTGAAATTTATTTTAATTTTGCATTTTTCATGTCCAACTTGTTCCGTTATATACTTTTTGCACCCAACACTTCGGCCATATACAATTTGCACCCAACAATTATAAACAATTATTTAAATTTTATTCAATATTATTTTTAACGTTTTTAAATGTAAATTTGATTTTGTTTATGATAATAAAGTTGAAATTAATTTTAATTTTTCATTTTTCAAGTCCAGCTTCACCCAACAATTACGGAGTTGCGGGTTAGCAGAGGTGGCGGGTTCACATGTTTTATTTTCCATGCCCATCATGTTCTGTGATATACATTTTTCACCCAACACTTCTCTCATATACATTTTGCACCCAACAATTCCGTCATATACTTGTACGTTTTTAAATGTAAATTTGGAATTTTGTTATACGTTTTTAAATGTAAATTTGGAATTTTGGAATTTTGATTTTGTTTATGATAATAAAGGTGAAATTTATTTTCAGTTTTCATTTTTCATTTTTCATGTCCATCTTGTTCTGTGATATACTTTTTGCACCCAACACTTCCGCCATATACATTTTGCACCCAACAACTATGGAGAGTGGCGAGTTCACATGTTTCATTTTTCATGTGCAACATGTTCTGTGATATACATTTTTCACTCAACACTTCCATCATATACTTATAAGTTTTTAAATGTAAATTTGAAATTTTGGAATATGGATTATGTTTATGATAATAAAGGTGAAATTTATTTTCATTTTTCATTTTTCATGTCCAGCTTGTTCCGTGATATACCTTTTTCACCCAACACTTCCACCATATACATTTTGCACCCAACAAGTATAAACAATTATTTAAATTTTATTCAATATTATTTTTAAGGTTTTTAAATGTAAATTTGGAATTTTGGAATTTTGATTTTGTTTATGATAATAAAGGTGAAATTTATTTTATTTTTTCATTTTTCATGTCTAGCTTGTTCCGTGATATATTTTTTGTACCAACACTTCCACCATATACATTTTGAGCCCAACGATTACGGAGTTGCGGGTTGGCGGAGTCGCAGGTTCACATGTTTCATTTTTCATGTCCAATATGTTCCACGATATACATTTTGCACCCAACAATTCCGTCATATACTTATATGTTTTTAAATGTAAATTTGAAATTTCTATTTTGTTTATGATAATAAAGGTGAAATTTATTTTAATTTTTCATTTTTCATGTCCAGTTTGTTCAGTGATATAATTTTTGCACCCAACACTTCCGCCATACATTTTGCACCCAACAAGAATAAACAATTATTTAAATTTTATTCAATATTATTTTTAGCGTTTTTAAATGTAAATTTGAAATTTTGGAATTTTCATTTTGTTTATGATAATAAAGGTGAAATTTATTTTGATTTTTTATTTTTCATGTCCATTCTGTTCCGTGATATATTTTTTGCACCCAACACTTCCACCATATACATTTTTCACCCAACAATTACGGAGTTGCGGGTTGGCAGAGTGCGGGTTCACATGTTTCATTTTTCATGTCCAACATGTTCTGTGATATACATTTTGCACCAAACACTTCCATCATATACATTTTTTTCCCAACAATTCCATTATATACTTATACATTTTTAAATTTAAATATGAAATTTTGGAATTTTGATTTTGTTTATGATAATAAAGGTGGAATTTATTTTCATTTTTCATTTTTCATGTCCAGGTTGTTCCGTGATATACTTTTTGCACCCAACACTTCCGTCATATACATTTTTCACCCAACAATTCCATCATATACATGGGACTGAGAAATTTATAGAATATCAATGGAAAAATGGAAAATGGGAAATGTGAACCAGCGAACCTTCGTTGATGTACCAGATATTAATACTTTTTGATAAATTTCAAATAAAATTAATTTCATATAAACAATTATTTAAATTTTATTCAATATTATTTTAAAGGTTTTTAAATGTAAATTTGGAATTTTGGAATTTTGATTTTTTTTATGATAATAAAAGTGAAATTAATTTTGATTTTGTTTATGATAATAAAGGTGAAATTTATTTTCATTTTTCATTTTTCGTGTCGAGCTTGTTCCTTGATATATTTTTTGCACCCAACACTTCCGCCATTTACATTTTGAACCCAACAATTCAGAGTTGCAAGTTGGTGGAGTCTCAGGTTCACTTGGCGGAGTCGGGGGTTCACATGTTTCATTTTTCACGTCGCGCATGTTCCATGATATACATTTTTCACCCAACACCTCCTATACATTTTGCACCCAATAATTCTGTTATTTATATGTTTTAAAATGTAAATTTGAAATTTTGGAATTTTGATTTTGTTTATGATAATAAAGGTGAAATTTAATTTAATTTTTCATTTTTCAAGTCCATTTCTTGATATACTTTTTGCACCCAACACTTCCACCATATATACATTTTACACCCAACAAGTATAAACATTTATTTAAATTTTATTCAATATTATTTTTAACGTTTTTAAATGTAAATTTGGAATTTTGATTTTTTTTATGATAATAAAGGTGAAATTTATTTTCATTTTTCATTTTTCATATTGAGCTTGTTCCGTAATATATTTTTTGCACGCAACACTACTACCATATACATTTTTCACCCAACAATTACGGAGTTGTGGGTTGGTGGAGTGGCGGGTTTACATGTTTCATTTTTCATGTCCAGCATGTTCCGTGATATACATTTTGCACCCAACACTTCCATCATATACATTTTGCACCCAACAATTCTGTCATATACTTATACGTTTTTAAATGTAAATTTGAAATTTTGAAATTTTGATTTTGTTTATGATAAGAAAGGTGAAATTTATTTTAATTTGTCATTTTTCAGGTCCATCTTGTTCTGTGATATATTTTTTGCACCCAACACTTTCCCCATATACATTTTGCACCCAACAGTTCTGTCAAATACATTTTTCACCCAACAATTCCATCATATACTTATATGTTTTTAAATGTAAATTTGAAATTTTGGAATTTTGATTTTATTTATGATAATAACAGTGAAATTTATTTTAATTTTTCATTTTTTAAGTCCATTTGTTCTGTGATATACATTTTGCACCCAACACTTCAGCCATATACATTTTGCACCCAGAAAGTATAAACAATTATTTAATTTTTATTCAATATTATTTTTAACGTTTTTAAATGTAAATTTGAAAATTTGAAATTTTGATTTTGTTTGTGATAATCCGTCATATACATTTTGCACTCAACAATTCCATCATATACTTATTCGTTTTTAAATGTAAATTTGGAATTTTGGAATTTTGATTTTGTTTATGATAATAAAGGTGAAATTTATTTTATTTTTTCATTTTTCATGTCCATTTTTAAATGTAAATTTGGAATTTTGGATTTTGGATTTTGTTTATGATAATAAAGGTGAAATTTATTTTAATTTTTTATTTTTTATGTCCAGTTTGTTCTGTGATATACTTTTTGCACTCAACACTTCCGCCATATATATTTTGCACCCAACAAGTATAAACAAATATTTAAATTTTATTCAATATTATTTTTAACGTTTTTAAATGTAAATTTGAAATTTTGGAATTTTGATTTTGTTTATGATAATCCGTCATATACATTTTGCACAATTCCATCATATACTTATAAGTTTTTAAATGTAAATTTGAAATTTTAGAATTTTGATTTTGTTGATGATAATAAATGTGAAATTTATTTTAATTTTTTATTTTTCATGTCCAATTTGTTCAATGATATACTTTTTGCACCCAACACTTCCGCCATATACATTTTGCACCCAATAGTTATTGATTTGTGTGTTGGCAGAGTCGTGGGTTCACATGTTACATTTTTCATGTCCGCATGTTTCTTGATATACATTTTGTATACACATTTTGCACCCAACAATTCCGTTATATACTTATACATTTTAAAATGTAAATTTGGAATTTTGGAATTTTGATTTTGTTTATGATAATAAAGGTGAAATTTATTTTAATTTTTCATTTTTCATGTCGAGCTTGTTCTATGATATACTTTTTGCACCCAACACTTCCGCCATATACATTTTGCACTCAACAAGTATAAACAATTATTTAAATTTTATTCAATGTTATTTTTAAAGTTTTTAAATGTAAATTTGGAATTTTGGAATTTTGATTTTGTTTATGATAATATAGGTGAAATTTATTTTAATTTTTCATTTTTCATGTCCATCTTCTTCCATGATATATTTTTTGCACCCAACACTTCCACCATATACATTTTTGACTCAACAAGTATAAACAAATATTTAAATTTTATTCAATGTTATTTTTAAAGTTTTTAAATGTAATTTGTGAATTTTGGAATTTTGATTTTGTTTGTGATAATAAGGGTGAAATTTATTTTAATTTTTCATTTTACATGTCCAGCTTGTTCCGTGATATACATTTTGCACCAAACACTTCCATCACATACATTTTTCACCCAACAATTATGGAGTTGCGGGTTGGCGGAGTTGCAGGTTCACATCTTTCATTTTTCATGTCCAGTATGTTCTGTGGTATACATTTTGCACCCAACAATTACGAATTTGCGGGTTGGAGGAGTCGCGGGTTCACATGTTTCATTTTTCATGTCCAGTATGTTCCGTGATATACATTTTGCACCCAACACTTCTGTCATATACATTTTGCACCCAACAATTCCGTCATATTGATGTACCAGACATTAATACTTTTTGATAAATTTCAAATAAAACTAATTCAGGAATACTAAATTATGCATGGATACCATATGTATTGCAATTTACAACCCACCCATTTACGTTCATTCATAAACTATAAATTAAATTTATGATATCTATCGTGTAATATTAATATTAAATATAGTATTGATTATTAATATGTGATAATGTTTTGTTAAATTTTATTCAATTAATTATTCAAATTTATTTTTATTTTTCATGTCTAGTCTGTTCCGTGATATACATGTTAAGTAAACATTTAAGGCTCTGAAGCATATAGGTAAACATTTAAGGCTGTCAGAACTGTCCAAGTGTCTCACATTGTGTAAACATTTAAGAAAGAATGTGTGTGGCAGGATTTACGTGCGTTAAGTACTTAATAAGAATAAAAAATAGACAAACCTTGGATACGCTGGCATATCAAATATTGGGATAAATTTAGCTAGAAGAAAATGCTAAGAAAAACATTCGAACTAATGCTAGCATTAATTCAACTTCAAGAAATGCACAAAAAAAATATATGATTCAAAAAGACGGTATACTATCAAAAAGTTTGGATATGCTCACATATAAAACATTGAGAATAGTGAAGTTGACAATAAGACCTCCAATCTGTTATCCAATCAAATCATGACATACATGGTACTTTTTATTATATAAAAAGAAATGTTTTTTGTTCCCTAGTTCCAACATTAGATAATCTGCAAATATTTGTGGTCAACAGACAAATTAATACTAGGTCAACGAATTATCGATTGCTATAGTCCCTATGCCTATGGCAGGGACTAATAACACTGTATATTAATTGTTAGGGTTTTATTTGTAAATAAAAATGTAAATTTAATATCTTACAGTTTTATTTGTAAATATGACTGTAAATTAAACAATGTGTCAATTTAATATCTTCTGATAATGATATTAGTTGTTCTGGATTAATTGTCTACAATTTTTCTGAGTGAGTTTAGATTGTTCAAAAATAGATTAAAGATGGCCTCTCTTGAATACATTCATCATTTCATTGTGGTAGATTACTCAACGATGCCCATAATAAAAAATTTATGAATGTACAAAAATGTGGCTATCGCATTTCTTAGAATCGATGAAAACATGTTTCTTAGGATTTTTCACTTGGCTCTTAAGTTTACATGATGGTTTTCATTTCTACTTATCCCCAATCAAATCGAATTTTGTCACCAACAAATACTATCTTCACCTCTACAAATAGCATGCCCTTAGAAACAACCATAAAAAAATCCAGACTTTGGATACATCAATACCGATTATGTTGTCTTCACAATTACAAGTAATAGTTTCAAATATTTCAGATGTGATCAAACATGTACTATAACATTGAATCCACTTCGAAACTGGGATTATTTATATATCTTTCCATCTTTTTTGTCAATGCAGTATGGTTGATTTCAAAACTGATTGGACGTTTTCATTTTTCCGCACCCATTCATGAAATCTATATGAATCAATATCAATGTAAGATTATTACAACGAGAAGAATATTGAACACCCACAATATGTCACTGTGCATGATAGAACATGTTGAACATAATGCATTTTGAAAACCATTAATGTGATAACAATAACATAAATGATACATCAGACTCATGCATATGTAAAACACTTTTTCCAGGAAAATATATGAGATATATATCTATTCCATAAAATCATTTTAAGGAATGTCTTACCATATAATAAAATAATACATGATCACATTAAATGAGAGTTACATGAGATTCCCAACTAATTCATACGAACTTACAGGTTGTGTTTTCTTACCAAACTAATTCATACAAACTTAGGTTGTGTTTTCTTACCATAGATGCTTCAGAATTCTTTGAATTGCGAGAACTTTATCAGAGTTAAAATTGAACCTAAAAATGTTTCATATTACAGGAAAGTTGTAGTGAAAACCTAACATGTTGTTGTTCTTATGCAGATTAATGAAGAAGTTGGTGCAACAACAAATGAGCAATTTCCATTTGGGCCTTTACCAGGGACTCGATTGTTGAATCAAGCTTACAATATGAAGGTTACAATATGTTAGGAACGAAAACTCAGCCTTTACTAGGGGTGAGGGACTTTATCTTGACTGTTCAATCAAATCAAGCTTACAATATGTTGGGAAGGAAAACTCCATTGGAGGAACCGTGTGCAAAGAGAGAGACAGGGTTATTCGAGACTGGATGAAGCGATAGATGATGATGGAGTGGGCTTTGTCTTGAGTGGTCTTATTAGCTAATTATTCATGGGACTCGACTTCCATTTATGGACACTAATCTTGCATGATTCTCATCCTTTATTTGGAACGTTGACCAAAGTGAAGAGGGGGACTGAAGCGCACAAGGGAGTGAAGAGAAAAAACATTAAATCTTAATGAACTAATGATATATCTGGAGATAACAGTAGTTTAGTTGAAGCAATGTACACTTTGTAATCATCATTTCATAAGTTTCAAACTAAATACTTTTCATATCTTCTGATTGTGCCTTGGGAAGAGGCCAAATAAGACCTCAAACTGAAAAGTTAGAATAAAAATTAAATTATAATAATTATTGTTGTCAGAGACTAATGAGAAGACCTGTGGTCGATGGGTATCATGAGGGATATTTCCCCCACCTTCAGTCTAATATTTATTGACCTTAGGGTAGTTTTGGAATATAGGGTGTCTTTTACATTATAATCGAAGCAATTTTCTTGCTTATTTTGTGCTCTAGGTCTTTTCCACTCATGCCAAGGGAAGGGGGTTATAAATATATTACCAACACTCCTAATGGTAAGACAAGAAATCGCCTTGATAAGATAGGGAATAGAGGTGTAAAACTCCTCTAGGGATCATACGATCCAAAAATCCCACTGAGGTCGCATCCTCTTTATAGAGGAGGAGGGAAATTGATAACCCGTGCATGAGAATTGAATCAAGGATCAGGTTAAGCTAGAGTTGGTTCTTAGGGGTGGATATTCTTGGAAGAACGAACTTGTGGAACCATAAATATATGCACGGGAGACTTAAAACTAGAAAACTGGACAATTAATAAACAAGGGAAATAGCTGCAATGCAGCTAGTCCCTGCCTTTCCTTGTATGTGGACCATGATAATTGATTTGATTTTTTTTTATTGTGGGTTGTTAATGTTGGAAATGGTGACAACAATTCATCCATGAATAGGATTTCAGATCCTATAAACCGGGGTTGGTTGTAACCAAAGCGCCTATGTTAGAATATGGATGAGATTACATTTAATATGTACATTGCTATAAATTTGATGTATGCCCGTACAGGCTGAGTGTGTCAGTGAGGAGTGAGATCCTATTGTAATCTCCATTATCTGAATAATAAGATAACCGATACCTATGCTTGGTGGACGTAGCCCAACATTTGGGTGAATCACGTAAATTGTTGTGTTCTTTGTCTGCATTTGTATTGATTGTCTTATGGTAATTTGTGTTTCCTCATTTACAAATTATAATAAGTGGTATCAGAGCGAGGAGCTGAGGAGGGTGCAGACTGGAAGAATCTGCGTTTAAGCCGTGTTGAAATCGCTGTTGAAATAGCATTGGTGCTTGGCTATCATTGCAAAGGAGCGTCGGTGCTGGAGACCAAGTCGAAGGGCGCACTGATTAAATGATATATGTTGGATTTGAAAGGGAGCGCCGAGAGGGAGCCAATGCTCACCTTACCGGCCAAAGGGAGCGCCAGCCGTCTAGTATACTTACGCGTGACTCCTTCTTTTGCTTCAACGCACCACTAATATCCCCAAACGCGTGCTGAAAAATTCATATAATTTTGGAAAATATTAAAGGTAGATTCGAATCTATACTTTGGAGAGTATTAAAGTTCGTATGAAGTTTTTTCAAAAAGTTAAATCTATACTTTTATTTTTTGAAAAGTATTAAAGGTCTTATTATATTTGAGAATTACAATATGATATTGAAAGATGGAGGATGTTGAAGGGTGGAGGAATAAGGTGGAGTGACTTCTTTATTAAATTTTTTTTTTAAAGGTGAATGTAATTTTCTTTTGAAAATTACACAAGATTATTTCTTCACATTTTTTTTTTTTAAAAGGGCCTTGGATATTACAAATAGTGGTGTTTGTTTCTTTTATGTTTCCTCTAATGAAAAAGATGCAGAGTGCTAAGTTTGAAATTGAAAAGTTTAATGGCAAGAACAATTTCGAGATCTGGAAGGTTAAGATGCACGATCTGCTCGTGCAACAAGGCGTGGAGAAAGCGCTTTTGGGAAAAGCAAAGCAGCCCGCGTCCATAGCAGACGAAGACTGGGATGAGATGGATGCGAGAGCATTGAGTGCCATACGCCTGTGTTTGGCCGACGATGTATTGTTCAACATTGTTACAGAGAAGACAGCAGTCGGTTTGTGGTCAAAGATGGAAAGCTTTTACATGACGAAATATTTGACAAACATGATCTTTCTAAAAAGACAATTGTATAGTTTGCGCATGAAGGAAGGTACAAAAATTGATGATCATCTAAATACTTTCAATACTCTTCTAGTCCAGTTGAATAGCATGGGTGTGAAATTTGAATCCGAAGATAAGGAAATTACATTATTGTGTTCTTTGCCCGCGTCATGGGATCATTTCGTTACCTCTATTAGCTTCAGTTTAACAGAAACTATTG
Organism: Picea engelmannii; assembly: GCA_009831015.1. Lineage (NCBI taxonomy): Eukaryota > Viridiplantae > Streptophyta > Pinopsida > Pinales > Pinaceae > Picea > Picea engelmannii. The sequence continues at coordinate 86,494 of ML818535.1, read as the reverse complement.
AGTTTAATGATACTGTTGGAGGTTTACTATATGAGGAAACAAGGAAGAAATCAAATCTAGAAACCTCTACATCTAAGGCATTGGTAGTCAGAGGCAGACCAAAAGAAAGAGGACAGGGTCAGAGGGATTTCTCTCGATCAAAATCAAAAGGCAGAAAGAGCAAACTCAAGTGTTGGTTTTGTGGAAAATCCGGACACCTGAATAAGGACTGTTGGAAGCGACAACAAACCTCCAAAGAAGACCCTCCAAAAGAGACAAAGGAAGCAAATGCAACTAAAACAAGTTCAGCAACAGGTTCCGGTATAGTTGATGAAGTTTTATCAATTAATACTGGTTCACGTCATGATCAACATTGGCTATTATATTCTGGTGCTTCAAACCACATGTGTCTTCATAGACATTAGCTTATTACTTACCAGTCTACAGATGATGGAGTTGTCTACATGGGTAATAATATTTCATCTAAATTTGTGGGAATTGGTAGCATCTGAATTAAAATGTTTGATGGAACTGTTAAAATACTAACTGATGTAAGACATGTACATGATCTTAGGAAGAACCTAATCTCTTTGGGAGTCTTAGACAGAGGAGGCTATAAGACTATTGTTCAAGGTGGAGTTATGAAAGTCTACAAAGGAATTATGCTGGTTATGAAAGAAAAGAACATTGGTAATCTGTTTTTGTTAGAAGGGAGGATTGAATCAGATCATGCGACAACGGTATCTGAGAACGACAGTGATTCTGTTCGACTGTGGCATCAACGGTTGGGTCATATGAGCGAACAAGGATTAAAGGTATTAACTGATCACAAGTTACTTCCTAGCCTAAAGTCTTTAAAGTTATATTTCTGCAAGCATTGTGTTTATGGAAAACAAAATAGGCAGAGATTTAAAACCGGAAGACACACCCATGAAGGAATCCTAGACTATATTCATTCTGATGTTTGGGGACCATCCCCTACTATTTCATATGGAGGATCATCATATTTTGTAACTTTTATAGATGATTTCTCTAGGAAGGTGTGGATCTATATGTTAAAAAGTAAGGCTGATGTATTTATAGCTTTCAAGCAGTTTAGAACTTTATTGGAAAAGAGCACTGGTAGATCCATTAAATGTTTAAGAACAGATAATGGTGGTGAAATTACGTCAATGGAGTTTGAGAATTATTGCAAGGAATTTGGGATCGATAGGCATAAAACCACTGCCTATACTCCTCAGCAAAATGGAGTTGTTGAACGCATGAATAGGACTCTTCTAGAGAGAGTAAGGAGTATGCTTAGTAACGCCAATTTGCAGCATGAACTATGGGCAGAAGCAGTAACTACAACTTGTTATCTGGTGAATTGATCACCATTAACAGCAATAGAATGCAAAATTCCTGAGGAGGTATGGATAGGTCACCCTTGTAATTATTCTAATCTTAAAGTTTTTGGTTGTGATGCCTATGCTCTAATTCTGAAACATTAGCGTTCTCAATTAGATCCAAAATAAAAAAGGCTTATCTTTGTTGGATATGGTGATGGTATTAAGGGGTACAGGTTGTGGGATCCTACTGCCCACAAGATCACCATTAACAGAGATGTAATATTTGATGAATCATCTCTCATCAAATCAAAT
>ML818535.1:47545-80426 GCA_009831015.1 Picea engelmannii | reverse complement strand
AGCACAAGATATGTGTTTTGTAAGTTGCAGAAGTTGTTGGAGTCGAAGCTCGACATATATTTGTATCCTGTATTAGCACTCAACACCCAAGTTTTTAATATATATCAAGTATTTTGTTTGTTGACAAATTGATGAGTATTTCTGAGTTTATATGCTAAGTATAGCACTGTGTTGATTTTGTGTCAATAAATTGTTTATTTAGTGTTATTATCACAACGTGCAGTAAATCGTGTAGTCTTTGAACTACATAATAAGTTATGAGAGTTCAATAACAAAGTTTTGTAGCACACGATATTTGTAATTGTGTTGCACAGAGTTTGTTTTTTCACTATAGATACGAGATTTGATATTAGAGAAGGTTGATCAGAGTAGATTCTATGAGAACATGTTTATCAGAGAATTTTTTATTAGAGTAAGTTTCAAGAGTAGCAACTTTTTGTAAAGTGAAATTATGGCCTCTACTTCAATCTGAAACCTGCCACTTTCACGTGAAAAAAATATGATTTATGCTCCTTAACCATGAAGGCATTATTTTGAGGAAAAGATGTATGGGAGATAGTCGAGAATGGCTATGTGGAACAACCACAAGGATATGATATTCCAGGAAAATAAAACAAAGTGTACAGGTTGAAGAAGGCATTGTATGGGTTAAAGCAATATCCCAGATCATGGTACATTCAAATATATTCATATCTCACCGAGAAAGGATTTCAAAGAAGTGAATGTGATCCAAAATTGTACATCAAAGCAAATCGATAAGGTAATATGTTAATTGTTTTCTTACATGTAGATGATTTGATTTTTACAGGTGATTTTCGCATATAAGAATTTAAATCAATCATGAAAGATGAGTTTGAAATGAATGATTTGGGGCTTATGAGATATTTTTTGGATGGTAAATTTTCCCAGTCCAAAGATGGTATATTTATTTCACAATCTAAATATGCGCATGAAATTTTGAAAAGATTCAACATGATAAATTCCAAAGCATCCCCAACACCTGTCATAATAGGATTGAAGATAAGTAAGGAAGATGAAGGGTCCAAGGTGGATCCCACATTGTTTAAAAGGTTGGTAGGAAGTCTTATGTATCTAATAGCAACAAGGCCTGATATTATGTATGGAGTGAGCCTGATTTCAAGGTTCATGGAAACTCCAAAAGAATCCCATTAGAAGGAAGGTAAGAGAATTCCGAGATATGTGAATGGAACTATAGATTTTGGAATTATGTATTCTACTTTAGAAGATTTAAAAATTATTGGATACACTGACAGTGATTTTGGAGGCAACATAAATGATAGGAAAAGTACCTATCGGTACACATTTCATTTTTGGAATAGGTATTGTATCATGGGAATCAAGGAAGAAACCCATTGTGACTCTTTCTTCATCTGAAGCTAAGTACATCGCAATTACAAGAGTAACTTGTCAAGAAGTTTGGATGAGAAAAATGATAAAATATTTTTTGCAGGAACAACAGTAACCAACTACAATATTTTGTGACAAAAATTCAACCATAATGTTATCAAAGAATCATGTATTTCACAAGAAAACCAAACACATTGATACAAGGTATCATTTTATCATAGAATTGATAAATAACAAAGAAATTTATTTAAAGTTTTGCAGGTTTGAAGAACAATTCACATATATAAATTTACAAAATCTTTGTCAAGAGATGCATTTCAAAAATTGTGTAGTTGTCTAGGAGTTGGCGTAGCTGCAGAAATTTGACAATTCATGTCAATTCAATTTTTGATTTAAATTTTATATTTTGTGAACTCACCTACTTATAATTAAGGGGGAGTGTTGGAGATATTAATTACAATTTGGTGAGATTTATGTCTCCTCCAACTTAGTTAGTCAGTCAGTCATCCTGCAAGTTTCAAGTTTGTGAGCTCTATGTTTACATAAACTCCATTTGTTGCCAGTCAACAAGCAGGGGAGTTATTTAATGAGTCGATCTTTATCTTTCTCGAGCTCTGTTATGTAGATGGGATTCAGTCCTATTTATGGTCATCTTAATTGCTTGATTCAACTATATTCTACATGAAGTCTTAGTTTTTATCTATATATGTCTGAGTTTGTAAGAAGTCGATATGCAGAAAAAGAGAGAGAAGAGAGAAGAATCGATAGTAAGCAAGAAACAACAATTGTAAGGAGTCAAGAAGTCTCAGAGCACAATATCCATGTTTTGTAAGTTGCAAAATTTGTTGGAGTCAAAGCTCGACGTAGTTTTGTATTATTATTAGCGCGCAACGCCCCTGTTTTTAATATATATCAACTAGTTTGTGTGTTGACAAACTGATGAGTATTTATGAGTTTATATGCTAAGTATAGCACCATCTTAATTTTGTGTCAATACATTGTTTATTTAGTGTTATTATCACAACGCACAATAAATTGTGCAGTTTGTGAACTGTGCGGTAAATTATGAGAGTTGAGTAACAAATTTCTGTAGCGCACAATATTTGTAATTGTGTTGCGTAGAGTTTTTCTGCACGTTGTAGATATGAGAAGGAATACCCAATAACTACATAGGAAATGAACCAGTGTATATAGTCATATGAAAGTCGATGATCAACCAAATCCTTGTAGGGTGGGTGAATCAGGAGAGGAGTTGAGGGGATAAAACACAACGCTTATAAGTCACCCATACATACATAATTTCATACCTATAATCCAAACCTATGAGAGGAAGGCCATACCTTTTCACGACCTTGTTATATTCATCAGTAAGCAGTAAAACCAAAACCTATTTCTTTCTTCTGGATGGTGGTAGGTTCAAGGGTGTGAACCATCAAAAATGTGTACGTAAACCATGATTAGGTTTTTTCAGGGGACAATATTCATAATATATCCACAAACATGATGGTTCGGAACTTATATCTGCAAGTTCACTGGAATAGAAGGAATTAAAACATTCAAACGTTTGGTCTCCCAATACATAAAAAAATTAAGATATTCGGGTTTCTTCATTGTCATGGCACGACGGGTCGATAAAGACAACAAAATTGATATTCCACTTTCCATTGAACATCCTCCATTACCCCTCACTACTCGCATGTAGAAAATGAAATGCATAGCCAATATGACAGTTGCGTCCATAGCTATATGGGAGATATGGTCATACATGGCTAAAATATAAATCTGACTTTTTAAAAGATAAAAGGTTAATAGTGAAGTAAATGTTTAATGTCAAGTAAATTTGCTAATAATCTAAACGTGGAAATCAAATGGCTAGACAATAATTTATTAACATGATTAAGTAAATGTGAAAATGTATATAGGTTAATTGTTTCATTCAAAAGTTCTAGGAAGTTATGAATATTAAATCTCATTCATTGATTTGCAAAGACTAAGTAGAATATATCTAATTAAAAAATCATTAAATGTGTCCATTTCAAGAAGGTGTAAAAAATCATTAAATGTTCCCATTTCAAATAGGTGTATGCCTATCAACATAATTATTAGGGTAATGAAAATATTTGAGATGTTCAATAGTTGGTAGCATGTAAAACCATAGCAGGAGTGCCCAAATTAGTTTTTTACCTAGACATATTTGTATGGAACGGTCATGAAATAGAAATATGTTGACAAACGAGGTGATATATAGGATGGATGCAGAGCACGATTTTGGTGGAAATATTGGATTTACTTACGTCCGCCACGACATGCAAAGTAAAAAATCTTGAAAATAAAATGTTTCATTCTCAAACTTACAGTGGATTCCTAAATTCTTCCAAGTAAAGGAAATCCATAAAACAAGAGTTTGCATGTAAAAAAGTCATTCAAATAGAGGGTTGATGGCAAATGAATTAAGGAAAATTCAATTACAATGAAAAAACACTCTCACTAAGATATACATAAAACCAAGTGTATTATCATGTGCATGTTGCAAACAAAAGTATCTTGCTGCATGGTTAACTGCTTATGCTAAATATTTCATGCCTATAATATGTGGTTCGATCTCTCTTGTAATTGGTTGAGTATTGTGTCATTTGGTGAATTGCATTTTAGTATGCTAAATTGTAAAGTTAATTCATCTTGCTCATGCTAAATATTTCATGCCTATAATATGTGGTTCGATTTCTCTTGTAATTGGTTGAGTATTGTGTCATTTGGTGAATTTCATTTTAGTATGCTAAATTGTAAAGTTAAGTCATCTTTGACAACTGAGCAAAAAGTATAACACGAGATTCTTGAAATTCAAGAACTTTATTGATGATGCCATCTTTCGAGTTACATATATCCATAAAACTAATAAAAAAGGGTATAGTGAAATCAACTACTATTGACAAATATTATATTTGTTTATTAAAATTATTTTTACTATAAATTAGATTATTGAAATTATTTTTTCCACTATTATGGTAGGATGAAAAATTATCACATTTCTATGAATTTTGCAAAAGTCTTAAGTCTTTACCTTGGATGTGCATTTATATTTCCTACAATGAAATAGGGGAAGATTATTTTTTAACTTTTTCATCATATTTAATGCAACTTTATAGTGTAAAGGAATGTTGTTGGGCATTACAGAGGTGCACGGTTCTACATTGTTATAGTTACACTATGTTCCGTGAATCAAATGACTAAATGAATAGCCACATGAATCATTCATTTCCGCAGTGCAAGAGTATGTTATATATTCCCCACAAGCATCATCACCCTATAGGGAGTTGGTATGAACATCTATCCTAGGGGAGTATATAGTTTATTGAAGACATCCAAGATGATTTTATTATTATTTTGGAAGCTCTAATGAACTTCTCTAACAATTATTCTTATTTTAAAAGAATATTCATTAATCGGTTGATGTTTCTCATATAAAATACTGAGTCTGTCTCAAAGACTTTATCTCTAGAGTACAAGAAAAAAATAAGAGCCCCATGATGATGCACCACCGCCTCCTCCTCTACCTCTAGAACCAGTTAAGGAATGTGATGCATTTGCACAAACTATGCCAATTGTGAAAATTAATATTTTAGTAAGATTTTGTATACTGCTCTCACTATATTGAAAAAATGCATACTTGATACAAGAATACAATATTGAATATAGCAATTCATTTAGCAAGATGTTGATTCTTGTATTGTTCTATCAAATAATGTGAATATTGTGGTTTTTAAAGTGATTAGAATTTATGAGCATTTCTTAACTAGCCGTGAACTATCCTTTTTCAGTGTTCGTTTGATGACAGGTTTTAAATGACATTATCCATTATCCTTACTTGAATAAACGAATGCGTTGGAACTTTCTATTGTTCCTATTACAGGTAATATGTTCTTATTTCAAATAAGAGCTCAGACAATTGGTGTGAAAAGTACAACCTTGTCCATGTTGTGAGAAATCATAAAGAAGCAAATGAGAAAGAGTTCAACTATATTTATCAAGATCAAGGGCCATTATCCAAAGAAAGAAATTATGACCATAAAAGGAGGATCATTGAAGACTAAAATCAAAATATGGGACCTCTTGTTATTTCCATCAACAAGAAATTACTTTTGTTTGCAACCCTTCTTGGGAGAAAGGTATTCAACAAGAAGATAAAACCCTATATTATATATTTTGAGATTTAATTTGATAATAATGAGACACTATTTTTTATGAAAAATATGTCATTCCAATTTTTATGAACATGATTCGGACCATCTATTTCTCTCCTTGAAAATTTCCTCTCCATAGTGATCTCCTTGAAAAGTAAATGCTCTCATAAGACCCAATCCTAAAAGGTCTAAAACAGACTACAACTACAAATTCTTGAAGGATTGTTTCATCATTTCATTTTTCCAAATAAATGAAGTCTATATTACCTTCAAAACTACAATATTTCGGATTTCCATATATAAATATATACGTATCAATATATATCTATCTATATCTATATATATTGATATATAGATAGAAAAATGATCAAAACTCATCACATCAATCGACAGGTAAGGTATATTGAAGAAAAAAAAAAAATACGTGTCTTCTTGTGGACCATAAAATCTATCCAAATAAACTTGTACCCTGTTGTGACCCTTTTGTAGTTGGACCAAGTGAGATCATAGCCTTAATAACCATATTTTGGTTGATTTCCATCCATCATATCCATCGACACGTCTACTCAACAAAGCTTCCTGTAAAGTACTTGTCTTCTTGTGGACCATATAATCGATCCAACTAAACTTAAACTTGTACCTTATTGTGACCCTTTTGTAATTGGACCAAGTAAGACCATTGCCTTAACGGATTTTGGTTAATTTTCATAGTAAACATGGTTAATTGTCATCCTTCCTAGTAAACAATACTTAATAGAGAATTTATTTCTCCACATAGCTTTACATATTTTTACCCACCTATCCCCAATATATTACACTTCCACTCATCTATGAAGTCTATCCTCAATAGTAGGAACGGGTGTATTATTCTTCTCTAGTTCATATTATAACTGGAAAATATTTTATCATTACTCTAATTTTAATCTTCCACGTAATCCCTAATGGGTTTAGTTTCATCTTGAATACATTGAAGTCCAAGATTGTTTTGCATGAACACAAACGCATTTTTGTCGAAAGTAGGGAACATTCCGTTTAGTAAAATGCCCTTGAGTCTATACACGCATATGTATTTTTTCCCATAAATATCCCCATGCGAAAACTCCTAGAAGAATATTCTTTGTGCTCAATTTGCAAGGAGTTTTATCAAACATCTTTATGTTGGAAAGGTTGATATGAATTGGATCTTCATCAAAAATATCCAAATTTTGTAATAAGTATTTAATTTGTTTTTGAAAAAGTTGAAGAAGCTTTCAAAAGTTTATTTGGAAGATGAAACAAACTATTGAGATGATTAGTGTTTTATGAAAATCCATTAAAAATTAGGGCTAGGAAAAAAAATACATTGAAATGGAAGAAAAGAAAACATGGAATAAGAAGAAATAAACTCTATGGCTACCTATATCCACTTACTTAGTGCACAATAGTAAAGAAAATAAAATATTTTTTTTCAATAAAGCACTTCGTTATGCAAACATATTCTTGGAAACTATTAATTGAAACGATATTGATGCCAAACCTTTAATTTAATTCCACAAAAAGGAGCATTCATTTCTCCAAGAATGTTTGACTCATAGAGAAGCTATGTGTATGAGAGTGAAGGTTTTGACTCATAAAGAGGATGTGTTTGAGAGTGAAGGATGTGGATGCTTAGAAATTTATTGAACAAACAACATTAACACATTCATTTTAACTCAACATATTCACTCAAATTATTTTTCTTCTAGTGGAGGGTTTAAAGGCAAATGTCACGGCCCATATGTAAAATACACCACTCAAATATATGGTTCCTATTAACTAAACTCCACAACATACGAAGATATTTTTCTTGGACATACAAAGTATTGAACGATAAGAGATGTTTTAGAAATAAATTTATAGCTTTCAGAAACTAGAGGTTCATTTAACCAAAGAGTTGTAGATTACTTAATATAGGTAAAAGAAGATAACCTGACTCGAAGATGGAAGGAGTTGGGTTCTTTACCAAATTAAAATGTAGAATTCATCAAATGAAAGATGGATTGGATGTTGCAACCCTCCTTGTCAAATCCCTCATGTGTTGAGAATAAGTATCATTGTTGCAACCTTTGTAGAAAGAAGAGAAACAAATAGGAAATTGTCTCTTGAAATGAAGGAAAAAGCCTTTGATTTTTTGACTGATAGGTTGAGCCCATGGTTTTATTTGCTTACATATGTCGTTTGAAGTTGAGTAATATAGGAAGAATCAAGATGAATTAGAAGAAGAGATGCAATTTTTGGGCCAACCTCCATTTCCATTTCCATTGTCCTTAAGTAGGGATGAAATTGTTCCCCTATCATGCCCAATTCCATGAAGTGTGGAATAAATAGCTAATAGAAAAAACATCATTCTAACAAATATAGAAGAATAAAAAAATTAAACAAGTGAACCTGAAAATCCATTGAGTGAAATACCTCCAAATAATAATCATTCTCATAAATTGGGGTGCAATATATCCAAATAATTTTCATTACTAAAAAATAATTTTCATTACTAAAAAAAGCTAAATATATCCAAATAATTTTCATTACTAAAAAATAAAATAGTGTGAATGGAAGTATCTACTTCAAATTTTACAAGGAAAAAAGGATTCCACTACTATCTTCTCATTAATTCCCATGGATAAGGGTTGTACATATAATTTAAAAAAAATATATGGGCTATGTATAGTGAAACCCACATCTTTGCAAATAACTCGCCCAACCAAATTTACAAGCCAACTAATTTCACCCGAAAATTTTTCTATGGTGTAAGGGAATAACATTTATCCTATGGCTCCCTATGGGATTGTTTTGTCATACCACGTTTTCGTAAGATTGCCTCACGTGCGGTTACCAAATTAAAGTGCACGTGCAAGTGAACATGTAGTCTATGCAATGCAGAGGTATACGAGTTGCAATTTCATACATGCATGTATCTTCTCCTATGCGTTATTCTTTCTATTAAATCTCTCTACCATATGTTTCTCTAACTGTAGAGAATTGAAAATGTATCCATGGTTTCCCTCTACCTCTACCTTCAACTTGCACCCGCAAAACCTATGAGCCGGTGAGAATTATGTGTATGTGCGCATTTATGTGCTGGTAGGGTGGGAAACGAAAATCTATGGATGAAAGAGTATGTGATGTTTGGGAAAGAAAATCAAACTAACAATCCATGTGTATGTGTTAACAATTAACCATAGTTGAGCCAATATTTGTTAGAGATAATGCTTATAACTGTTGTAAGCGTGAGTTTTTAGGTTAACTATTACTGTTGTAATAGTTAGTTTCAACGAGACTGTTGTAACTGTGAGTTTTCTAGGTTTACTATTATTAGCTAATCAGATCCACTTAAGTCAGTGATCTGCATGCTATATATGTAACCTCCATTTGTTTGTTAAGCAATGGAAAACGTTTTGTGTTGTGTGAATTAATTCTTCCAATTTTAACTATATTCCCATCTTAGAAACCCAGAGAGAAATCAACATACCTAGTTTTCCCTTGTATGCATTGGAGCACTATATGGGATGAATTTCTTGAGGTATCGTATGGCAAAAAAGAATCAATCCCTTGTTTCATTTTTGGTTGTGGGGAATGAGTTTGTAGTTTTCCCTTGTATGCATTGGAGCACTATATGGGATGAATTTCTTGAGGTATCGTATGGCAGAAAAGAATCAATCCCTTGTTTCATTTTTGGTTGTGGGAAATGAGTTTGTTGTTGATTAAAAGGATGTTTTGAGTATGATTAGAATATGAGATCTTGTATTTTATATTATAGTTTCATCATCGAGATTCAAAGTAGTAATCCCAATAGATATTTTTTTATGTGGGAAAAGTGTCCATTTGTAATTTGTAACTAGTTTGGTGTACAACTCATAAATACAAATAATATTTTTTTCTTTATTCTAGTATAAATGTTTTATGATTATTTAATCCATCAATTCTTTTGATGATTAGAAAATTTATTTATTGTACATGCAATTATATTTATGTTAAATGTAGATGGTTAGAACTTAGTTATGCTAGATTCATTGTGCATATTTATTTGTGCATATGTTATGGAATGGTTATATTGTTTTTAAGATTTGAATCATGCACATGGAATTGGTTTTTTATGCAATTATTGTATGTAGTCATGTGCATGAGATTTCAATTAGATTTTTTTATTGATTTTTAGTATTCAATGTGATTTTATGTTTGTTTTGCATATAAAATATACATTCTATAACTCTTGGCATCTAATTGGGGTTTTATATGGGAAATTTGATTGAAAAGAATAAGAGATTTTTAATCAAAATATTTATTTGTGCATATTTTCTTGAATGGTTAAGTCTTTTTAAGATATGAATCATGCACATGGAATTGCTTTTTTGATGCAATTATTGTACATATCCATGTGGGTGAGATTTCAATTGGATTTCCTTATTCATTTTATGTTTGTTTTTCATATGACATATGTTCTATTACTCTTGGAATCCAATTGTGGTTCTATAGGGGCAATTTGATTGAAAAGAATAAGAGAGTTTTAATCAAAATATGTATTTGTCCATATGTTCTTGAATGGTTAAGTATTTTTAAGATTTGAATCATGCACATGGAATTGATTCTTTGATATATATATTGTACATACCCATGTGCATGAGATTTCAATTGGATTTCCTTATTGATTTCTAGTATCTATTGTACTTCCATCTTTTTTTTGCATATGGAATTTGTTTTACTATTCTTCCCATCCAAGTGGGATTCTCGATGGGGAAATCCACTTAAAAAGAAGAATGAATTTTGAATCAAAATTCCTTAATAGTTAAGAAAAATAAATATATAAGTATCTTACAAAGTTGATAATCAAGAAAAATAAAAAAACCTAATTAAAATTCAAGCACATACTTATGAAAAAAATAATTCACATAACCAATTTCTTGTTCATAAATCAAATCCTAGACATAGTTGAACCATTCACAAATAAATCTTGAAACATATAAAGTAGAGTATTTAAAAAATAAATCTTGAAAGATATAAGGTAGAGTCTTTAAAGTTGAGGAGTTATCCTAAAAGAGTATTTAAAGTTTAGGAGTAATAGTAAAGGTTATAGTTTACATTATCAGAGATAGCTATATCATGTATTGTCAAATTTCATGTTATTGGAAATTTACATACATATTTTATATAACAATTTCAAATTGTTGAAATAAATTTGAGTTAATATTTTTTATCTTTATATAAGTTATAAGTTATCTTTATTTGTATGTGATTTTATTTTTCTTATGACTATTTTTTTTTTTAGAATTTATTAGAAACCATGTAAATTTATATAATAATAATTTTGTGAATTTTGTAAATTTTGTTTACTCGAAAAATATTTAATTAAGTAAGAAATTGAATTTTTAGTAATTATTATTTATCAATTTGAATTTTTAGTAATTATTATTTATGGATGTTACACTATAATACATCATTTAAAAAAATGAGTTTCAAAATTTAGTAATGATGGTATATCTTTTTTATCATGAAATTTCAATAAAATAACAATATATTAAATCTTTAAAAAAATCTAATATTAATAAAAGAAAAATAATTAAAAATATACTACTAATTTTTTTATAATAATATAGATTAAGATTTTAGTAAAATGTTATGAATTTGAAAGTTTTTTCAATTGTGTTTAGCTTAAACCTAGTAGGAAGAATGATTATCCTCCACAACAAGGTTTAATTAACTCAATTTACATTAAACAATTTAAAAATTTAATTATGCATATTTTACTTTTATTATATGTCTTTATTACCTATCCAAACTAAAACTGAATCAAAACCAACTACATCATTTTTATTCATACATAATTTTTTTCAAACTTTCATAATACTCACTATATACAACCAAGTTAAAAAGATCTATGATGTAGATTTTCAAACCCTCATAATACTTTCTCTATCCAAGATAAATGGATCTATAATGTCAAATGGATAAACCAACTACATCATTTTTATTCATATGAAGAACATCCTTCCCGTTGCTGCAGCGACCAAACTTCAGAGGCAAAGCCGGCACGTAATCAAATCGAATCCCATTGAAAACCTATAGAGAACAATCTAGATCTATTTTAGAACAACATGTGTAAACCACAAGTGTAGAAACCTGTGAGCCTACTGAAGTGAATCTTTATTTTAGGGGTCGTCTATTCTACACCGCCAGTTTTGAACCTGTGACCTGCTCAGAAATAACACATGTTTTTAACCATTAAACCCACTAAGATGCTCTTTACGGCAACGAAATATTAATTTACAGCTAGTAACGACCGTAATGGCCGATAATTTAACAAAATCGCAAATTAAGCGTAGGTGGATAAGGAATATGTCACATTAGTGTGTGGAGGAATGTAGAATATAAGGCTTTCGGGTTCACGGTTGGTGAAAATATAAAGGACGGTGGGCCAAACAAAACTGTTTTGAACACTGAAATTATTCACCAAAAGACTGGAAATGTGAATTTGCATCATCCATGACGCGGCGATCTTGGATTATATGTCGTCATAGACATGCCGTCAGCATTACCTCGGTTGTTCGATTTCTACACTGTCCACCCACTCAGAAAAGTATGACAAAACCAAATTCAGTTCAAAGTATTACTAAATACTTCATCATAATGGAAAGAATCCAGTTATGAACCATAATTGAAGGAATCCAATTATGATTTTCAATGGACTGAGATAAGGGGTATCGTATCGTAAGATTTATGTGGATAAAATTGGTTTTAAATTCAATACGGAATTCCATCTTTATATTGAAAACTTTGTGTATAAAATCTTACTTTTGACAAACTTTGAAACAACTTACATTTCTTTAAAAAAAAAAGAAAAATCATTGATAAAACTTTGAATAGAAACAACTACCCTCACCAAAAATGTAACAAACAAATTTCAATTTCAAGACAGCATCGATTTCAATTTCATATGCCTAGTGACGTTATTGTCACATTTTGTTATAATTTATTATACTTCTTTTTACTTTTGTTTTCTTTTATGTTATATAATTAAATTAATTAAACATCAACCAATCATTTTTACAGAGCAATAAGACAGAAATATATCTTTAAAACCATTTATTATAATTATTAAAAATTATTAAAATCTACCACCACAATTATATTTTATATAATATTACTTAATGTGTTAAATTGATAGGTTATTGACATATATTTATATTTTTTTTGTTATTAAATTATTCATATAAAATTGATAAATTTTCCTTAAACATATAAATATTTAATGTTTTAAATTATTTAGTATAATTATTTAAATTTATTAATTTGATTAATTAGATTAATAAATGTATCTTAATCCGCATTTAATAAACATCTAGATAGTTAAAAAGAAATATAAACATAATGTTGTTTATAAAATCATTTGGATTTAAATTGGTTTATTTTATTATATAGTTCTTGTTTTTTTTTAAATTATGATTGATTAATTTAAGTTATAATTTTTACAAATGTTATTCATTTGTTTTTTTTTAATTTAATTTATTACGATTATAAATGTGATTCAATTCAAAATTCTATAAAGATAGTTTTTTTATATTTATAATATTTTAAAAAACATTATTAACAATAATGATGAATATCTATAAATATCAAAATCTATTGTTTTTTTTTTATATTTATATTATTTTTAAAAAAATATTGTTAAAAATAATAAGTAACATTTATAAAGATGAAAATTTATGTACCTTTAAAAATGATGATGGAAGTTTATTAATATGAAATACTTTAAAAAATTAAGATGATAATAATTGTGTATTAATATGAAAATCCATATATCCTTAAAAACGATGTTAATGAACATCTATTAATATGAAAATCTATATATCTTTAAAGATGATGACTACTATGATGAACACATATTAATATTAATATGAAAATTTATATATCTTTAAAATGATGATGATGATGCACATTTATTAATATCAAAATCTATATTCTTTTAAAGATGGTAATAAATGTTTAGTGAGACTAAATTTGGTCTATTTGACCTTAAAAAAGGTAAGAAATTACTTCGTTTGGTTTAAAATTAGCATGTTTTAGGAATTATACAATACCAAGATTTATTTTGGAGCTTGTGCGAGTTACTTTTAATCTTTTAAATGTTAGAATTAATGGTTAATTTAGACATTGGTTTGTTAGATCTAGTTAGTTGTGAGAGATCTTCTCCAACTATCAAATCTTATTTATGTGTAAGTGGTTGAGAGATTTCCTCATGAATCTGTTATGTTGTTGAGGAAAAACTTCATATATAAAAATATGTATGTTGTTGAGTAATAAAAATATGTGAAATAGTTTTGGTATGTATACAATATGTTTGCTCTCCACTATTTTATCTTGGTATGAGAGCTTGTCTTAGCTTAACTCCCTCATGGGAGGGACAAGGAAAATGAGAAAGATATAAGTTTCTAATCCGTTGCACGAGTAGGATTACGTTGTGAGAGTAGATAGTTTATAGTTAAGAGAGTTTTGTGTGCTCACAGGAGCCGACGTGTTATAGCTTCCTGCAGTGTATTTGAAGAGAACCAGAAATTCGTGAAGGAAAACTGGTTGCAAATTCTAGATGTCTCTATTTCGGTTATTACATCTCATTTGTGTATCTAGGCCATTATCATATATGTGTGATTCATGCGCCCTCACTCTAGATTTACTACATGACACAACGATATCGAGAAGTATTGATTTGTTTTGTATACCTGGGATGGATATTGACTGCAAAGAATATTGTTATCTCATGGGAAGAAAGCCAAAATGCGTTGCATTCAACCACGATGAAAATAATTTTTGTGGCTTTATGTTCCTTGCAGCTTGTGTTGGAGTGTGCAGAACGTGGAGGGAAATATTTGCAAGGAAATTGTGAAACCGCCTCTGTTGTTCGATGTGCCCACATTTCCAATTTCTTTGAAATACCCTAGCCTGAAAGATTTACGTGGCAAAGATAACAGAAGCGATATTAATTACTATCTAATATTTTTTAATGTAATAATTGTATTCGCATTTATTCTAATTTGTAAAATTATATAATATATAATGAAGAACCTCTTATGGAACATAGTAAGATAATAACATACTAAGATAATTTAAGTGGATGGTTAGTACATACTTCAGTGTCATAAGAACATATCACTGATTTGACTATGTTTACAGTCTCTTATAAGCTGGTGTTTCTTGTTGTTCTTTGATACTTCAAGAATAACAGTTACATGTTATTTTTGTGCGTTTGTGTTTGTGCGTTTCTTTCCTACATAACTAGTGAATACAATGATAGACCATGTACTTCAACCGATGAAAGTATGTCAATACAATGATTGACTATCTAAACTATTCTTTGATTTATGTCAAGAGTGGTCCATCATACAAATACATCATTGATGGTCAAAAGAAATTGTATCTTAAATGGATCGAGTGGTAGCTCCAAGTTGATGCTTGAGAAAGAGTAGAGTCTATGAGATTTCAGACTGGGTAGAAATGGTAATGAAGACGAGAGTAGAAAGATATCAGAGTCCAGAAATATTTTTATGTGATTTCATTATTGTTGTTTGTGATGTAAGCATTAAGGGAGGATGTTAGAATTAATGCTTACTTTAAAGATCTAGTTAATTGTGGGAGATATTCTCCAACTACCAAATCATATTTATGTGTGTGTGGTTGAGAGATTCCCTCATGAATCTGCTATGTTGTTGAGGAAAAGATTGATGTATAAATATGTGTAATTGAATATTAAAAATATATAGAACAATTTTGATGTGTATACACTATGTATACTCTCCACTATTTTGTTTTTAGATTGGGGTTTACTGTTAAACGGTGACAACAAACTCCCAAGATTAGGATTTTAGATCCTATTATTCCGAATTGGTTTTAACTAAATGAGACCAAGGATAGGAGCGCATTCATTTTCAGTTTCCTGTGTAAATGTATTTAATCCCATAGAGGCAAACATGAGGGAGAGAGGAGGGTGAGTGACCTACTGTAATCTCCTTAATTTGAATAATAAGACAACCGATACCTCTACTTGGTGGACGTAGCCCAACATTTGGGTGAACCACGTAAATATTTGTGTCTTTTATATTCTGTGTGATTGCGTTTTCCTCATTTGCAATTACAACAAATGGTATCAAAGAGTTTATGGTTAAAGATTGGTGAGACCAGTAAGCCAGTCTTGCTGCAAGATCGTGAATTGAGGGAGACATTGTAGGCGTCATCCTTCGGAGGAGGGGCAAGATCTATTGGCAATATTAAGCATAAGCTTCGAAAATCCATGGAGCATTTTTCTTGATGTTGTATGAATCTCATGCATCGATCTCCAAATAGCCACAGGTCTCTCCTCTCGAAGGTCGCGAAAACCCCTAGTTCACACTTCACACAGGAGAAAATTTCCAAATTGTCGTAGTCTAGTTGCATCGGGAGGTGCGACGACGACTCCTTCATTTTTATTTTAAACAAAGGTCAAGAATTTCTTTGAAAATAAATTTCGAGGTATTAAGGTTAAGGTATGAAGGATAGTTTTGTATGTTCTTCTTTGAAAAAGATTAAAGTATGAAGTTTTTTACAATTTTATGATATTAAATATTGTAAGGGTGGAAAGGTAAAAGGTTGAATCAATATTAAACTGTATCCATATAACAAAAAATGGATGTCTTAAAAGGTTTTGATTAAACTTTTTTACTAAACCTTTTGGAGTTTTCTTTTTACCATCATTCCTCCACACATATTTTTTTTTTCAAAGGGCCTTGGTTGTATTGTCCCCAAGACCGAGCCTCGTGGTAAACTGTGTTCTGAAAGGAATTGTAATTATGTTTTATAGGCTGGTGAGCCAATTTTTTATAAGACGGAGGCTTATGTGATTGTTAGGCCAGCGAGCCTAAGGGTTGGAGGCCAAGGGCCTGATTTTGTACTAGTATGTATGCAGAACATTTAATAAAATTGTAAACACTACCAGGTGCAGACCGACCATGATGAATGAGTGAAGGGGGACTGAGCATCCATGGAGTGGGCAAGGAATTAGGGGCTGGAAGGTGGGAAAGGGGCTAAGTGTTGAGCCTGGGGGCTTAAGCCTGGGAGTAATATTTTAATATTATCCCAAAGAGACATGTGTATTTATGTTTTATCCTAAGTTTTGGCAAAGGAAAACATGCAAAGGGGATGCATGCTGATGGAACGCATGCAGTTCCAAGGGTGACAAGTGTCAGCCCTAGTACATGCAAATAAAATGGTCAGGATGAGCCGTGAGAGGGATTGCTCCTCCATTCCACCCCGACTGCCTGAGCGTGTACGGGCTCTGAGCAGTACGATCAACCCGACCTCTACAAAGAATACCTCGTGCGTCCCTGAGAGCTGAAAAGCCTGTTTTTATTCTGAAGAACCAGTATACATCTGTCTTGAAGCCGTGACCGTGAGACCCATTTTCCATCGCCGACCCAGTTTGAGAAAGCCTGTATTTGGCTCTGAGGAAACCGGTGTATTCCTCTATTTTGGAACCAGGAAAAATAGTCTGTGTTGATTTCGGGGATAGCCTGTGTGTTGATTCTGAAAGGTCGAAACATCCTCTGTCTGAGCGCCGAGCCTATGCATGGAGCCTTGTTCGAAGCCATATCCGTGAGACTATCCTGTGATCATTGAACTAGTTTGGGAAGCCCATGTCTGCTTTCCCAATTGGCTATTGTGGCCACGCAGTGCTGGACTGCGCGTGGTTTACTGGCCAGTGTAAGTCTGTGTCGAACCTAGTGTAACCTCTCTCTAGGTGAGGGAGGTGATTGTTGTTGGAAGAGGCAGGTTGTCAGGCCTGTGAGCAACTCTTTCCAGGTGAGAGAGTTGTTGGGAAGTGGTTTCTTCCAGAGAGTGTCCAGCACCAGCTCTGACTCTGAGACTTCCTGATCCGGCCTGTTACCGAGGCCCAGAGAGGGAGGTTAGCACCAATGGACTGTTCTTGTGAAATTGTATACTCCCGGGTGGAACAGGCATGTGGGGAATGAGAGTCTGGTAGTAGTGGGCGTAAGGTGGCGTCCTGGGAAGAATCCTTCCAGATTTTCTATCTTGTCTTCCTGTAACCTCAACCTAGCCTAGGATTCCTTGCCTTGGGGTGGAGCTTAGTCCCAGCTCGAGGGTGACCCACTGCTGAGCTTGATGAGAAGTGCGGTCTAAGGCTGGGAGGTTCGTGGAAGGCCTGCACTTGGTTGGTGGAATCTACCACCGTTAAAAGATAATTATATGGTTATGTTTAAATCATGTTTTGCATGACTCTACCGCTTATGTATCATGTTTTCTGCTGTGTATATGAATTAATATAAAAAGCTAATTGCTTGCTAATTATGGCAGTAATTCATATGAATACTCTGTGTGGAATGTATTTAATTTATTTAAAATGCATGTAATTATTTATGAATGAGAATGTTGTTATTCCTCCTCGTAACACCTACATAGTAGTGACTGAAAGGGGTGTTACAGTTTGGTATCAGAGCCAAGGTTTCGACACTGAGCCTAGATGGGCCAGTGGAGCGGTCTTTCGATCGAGAGTGAGAGGGAAAAATTGGGTCTGGAAGATCAATTTCGGACATTGGTTTGCTCCAGAATGTCAAGGAGTTACTTGACGAGTTTCTTAAAATCTCAGGAGGTATAGCGGTGTTATGAAATCGCAGTCAGTGTGGTATAAGTCCATAGGGAGAGAGAGGACTCCACACCTGAAAGTGTTGGAGCCTTAGGATCAGTTCGGAAGGGAAGGCGAACCCTTGTGACCGTCAGATGTGGGAAGTGTGCACGGGGTTTAAATCCCTTTGGATATTGCACAGGAAGGTGGAAATCGCGATACGCAAAATCCCAAATTAGTCGGGATTGTCCATCCCAATGGGACAGGTGGTGATAATAAAGAACCCGTCTGCATTTCGCATATCGAAATATCGGGGTTTAGAAGGACGAGAGGGCAATGGAATTTGAATTCGTGAAACCACGAAATGATGAAGACCATCCTTTTGTGGGGGACGTGTAGCAAAGGTCCAAGCTATCGGGGAAAGTCCTGATAGGAAAGTCAAATCGACGCGTCAGGGTTCAACATTTCACGATTTCTGGAGATGAGATGTTGGGCCATGTAGAGTCGCGAAATCACGAGAGGTGATCCAGACCGTCCATCTCAAGGGGATGCATGGCAGTGATTGAAGCCTTCAGAAAAGGGTCCCGATAGGAGAGCCGTCCATTGGGAAATCGGGGTTCAGGAAATCACGAATCCTGAGGACATATGGGTTTCAACATCGGAAAGTCCGAAACCCCGATAAGCGGTATGAATGTGGTCATATAAGGGAAGGTTGTGTGGGCCACGAGTCTAGCCTGGAGGGCTAACATAAATTAGAGCGCATCGACGTTTGGAAGCCTGAAATGCCGAAAGGATTTGCGTCGTAGATCTGAGAAAGATCTGACCGTTGGATTTTACTAGGAATGGACATGGATACATGGAGGTGTACCACGTGCCAGTGGGTTGAGAAGAAAAGTGAGAGTGGTGGAACATAATGACGTCGTTAAAAGCGACGTGGACCCTCATGAACGTGCTACTTGCTACTGTGGTTGTGGGTGACCACTGTTCTATGTGGGTCTGGAGGGTAAAGTAAATAGGAATTTCGGAAGTCAAGGGTTGGAAAGGAAAGCAATTCTGAAAGCTTCATGGATGGAAACCCCGAAACCTGAAGTCCCGAAGTCTCCGAAGTGGAAGAATTGTAGCGGATTTTAGGACTACAGCTATGCTGTGGGCTCGGAGAGTAAGGAAACCGAATTTTCAGAATTCAGGAACTGGAATGATAAAAGGTTGGGAGTCATTGCAAAATGAACTTCCTGGTGCCAAAAATCCAAAATCCCGGGTACCAAAAACCCAAAGGTCTGAAGGTCCCAAAAGTTCCCAAAACTGAAGTTTCAAAAACCCAAAAAGTGTAGAGCCGAACGAGAGCTCAGAAAACCCATTGGAATCGAAATGTCTTTCGTTCTTGTTGATTTTAGTTATAAATGTTTTGGATTGTTCATGGAGTTTTGATGGCCTGACAAATTTTGAATTTAATTGCACAGTGCGTGTGCAGAGTTCAACGGAGGTCAGAACTCTAGTTAACCAACGCCGAGTATGGAGTGGGGAAAGGTGCAGATTACCCCCGAAATAGAAGACAAACAGGAAGGAAAGGATGTTAACCTAGGATTCGAAGGATCGAACTCTAATGGGCATGGAAAAGAGAAGGATAAGGAAGGACACATAATGGAAATCATTGAAGGATTGCAAAGAGAGGCCAAGGCTCGTCGAGCTGATAGCTAAAATCTCATGAAGGTCAGGGATCGGCAGGGGGAATTAAACTTAAAATTTTTAAAGAGCTTGGAAAGAATAGAGAAGAAACTCGAGAAGGGAAGAGACTCAAGTACGACGGAGAGTCGCAGAACCCATGGGAGAAGAAGTAGGTCGAGGAGTGGTAGCCGACATTTTAATCACTCCCGAAGACATTCTGACAGGGAGACACACAATGATTCAAGCCTGTCCCCTACCAGAAAACATCGAAAATCTGGAAAGGAGGAATTGAAGGGGGAGATGAATAAAACTAAGCCTCAAACATTCGATGGAGAACATAAGAAGGAGGAAGATGCCAAGACATGGTTGTTGGGCATGAAGAAATACTTCCAACTGCAGAATTATTCTGCTCGTACAGAAGGAAGAATTGCAATGTACCAATTGAAAGGAAAAGCATCCATGTGGTGGGATCAGTTTGTGCAGGTGCAGCACATCAGAGAGAAAGAGGTCACTTGGAAGGAATTTAAGAGGTATTTCGAGAAGAAATACCTGACTAAAAGATATTATGATAGAAAGATGAAGGAGTTCTTCGAACTCAAGCTAGGCAGCATGACTATTGATGAGTATGAACGAAGTTTTCTAGAACTACTGAAGTACGTTCCATTCATCAAAGATGAGGCTGTCAAAATTCAGAGATATGTGAGTGGAATGCCACCTTCCATGAGTGACAAGATTCAATATGATGATCCTAAGACCATGGAAGAAACCATAAGAAGGGAGAAATGCTTGTATGAACAACAAGGAGAAAGGCCTATCCTTCGGAAGGCTTGGAATGATCAGAGGAAGTTTAAGAAGGAACAGAGGCAAAAGGGAAACAAGCCTTCCTTTTTTAGAAACAGACTTCAGGGACAACCATCGTTTAGAGAGCCGAGAATGACTGAAGAGGGAGCACAAAGACAGAGACAGACAGCCATTCAATGTTGGGGCTGCAAGGAAACCATAAGTACAGAGATTGTCCCCATAAAAATGGTAAAGCGAGAACTATACATACTGTTCAGCAAGATGAAATAGTGGAGGATATGGGCAACAGAATGTCGAGGATCTACACAACCCTGGACAATAAGCAAGAAGAATTCCAATCACACATGATTGAAGTGGAAGGTACGATCAACAACCAATCACTTGTTATTTTAATTGATTCAGGGGCTAGCCATAGCTATGTAGATCCTAGAGTGGTGGAAAGTTTGCATCTAACGAAAAGCAAACATGAGAAGTCTTGGTTAGTGCAGTTGGCCACAGGAACCAAGAGGAAGGTCACTGAATTGGTTAAGTCCTGTTCAGTGGACATGAAAGGAATGAGCACTAAGGCCGAACTGAACATTCTGCCTTTAGGCTCATACGATTGCTTAATTGGGATGGACTGGTTGGACTAGCACCATGCCCTTCTGGACTACCGTAAAAAGAGATTTACATGCCTGAACGAAGAAGGAAATCAGGTAACAGTCCAAGGAATTCCCAGAGCTGTGGCTGTGAGGGAAATCTCAGCCATGCAACTGAAGAAATGTTACCGGAAAGGCTGTCAATTATTTGTAGCTTGAGTGGAAGAAGCATATCGAGATGTAGTCTCAAATCTGGAAGACCACGAGGTACTCAAAGAATTCAAGGATATATTTCAAGAGGTACCTGGACTACCTCCAAAGAGGGACATCGATTTTTCTATAAATTTGATGCCTGGAGTAGCTCCAGTTTCGAAGACTCCTTATAGAATGAGTACACCAGAGCTGAAAGAATTGCAATTGCAGCTCAAAGAGCTACTAAAGAAAGGTTACACTCACCCTAATGTGTCACCGTGGGGAGCTCTGGTCCTATTCGTGAAGAAGAAAGATGGGACGTTGAGGCTGTGCATTGATTTTTGACAGTTGAATAAGGTCACTGTCAAGAACAAGTATCCTCTGCCAAGGATTGATGATCTTTTTGATCAGTTGAAGGATGCAAAAATATTTTCAAAAATAGATCTCTGATCAGTATATAACCAAGTGAGAATAAATAATGAGGACATCAACAAGACCACCTTTAGAACAAGGTACAATCATTATGAGTTCACGGTGGTGCCATTTGGACTGTCCAACGCATCTGCTGTTTTCATGTGCTTAATGAATGGAGTGTTCAGGAATTATTTGGAAAAGTTTGTCATAGTCTTCCTGGACGATATCTTGGTGTATTCCAAGACAGAGGAAGAACATGAGCAACACCTGAGAATGGTGTTGCAGGTGTTGAGAGAACACCAGTTGTACGCAAAACTGAGCAAGTGCTCTTTTTATCAAAGATAGATCCATTACTTGGGACATATTCTATCTGAAGAAGGGATCGTTGTGGATCCTGAAAAGGTACAGACCATTCGAGAATGGCCAGCGCCAAGGAATGTGGTAGAAGTTAGATCTTTTATGGGTTTGGTAGGCTACTATAGGAGGTTTATAGCCAGATTCTTAAGGATAGCTCATTCTATCACTTCCTTGCAAAGGAAAGGGAAGAATTTTCAGTGGACTGAAGAATGTGAGAGAAGCTTCCAGCGATTGAAGCAACTGCTAACCAGTGCTCCAATCCTAAAGATTGAAGATACAAATAAGGATTATGTAGTGTGCACAGATGCGTGTAAGGAGGGGCTGGGAGGAGTTCTCAGCCAAGAAGGATTTGTAGTTTGTTATGAATCCCAAAAGTTGAAGGAGCATGAGAAGAATTATGCCACTCACGATTTAGAGCTGGCAGCAATCATCCATGCCTTGAGGAAATGGAGACATTATCTCATGGGCAAGAGATTCGAATTAAGGACAGACCACAACGGTCTGAAGTATTTATTTGATCATCCAACTTTAAATGTCAGGCAAATCAGATGGCTGGAGTTCCTATGTGAATATGACTTTGATATCAAGCATATCAAGGGGAAAGAAAATAAGGTGGCTGATGCACTCTGCAGAAAGGTGCACGAATTACATGCTATAGCCATTAGCATGTACCAGACTGAGATGAAAGACAAAATTTTGGAAGCTGCAAATGTTGATTTGCAGTACAAAAATATTGTAGCAAAGCTACATCAACGTGAGGGACCACATACCAAGGAAGGTTACACCTTGGGAACTGATGGTCTACTTCTGTATAAAAACAGAGTGTATGTACCCAATGTCCGAGAATTGAAGCTAGCAATTCTAAAGGAGATGCATAATGTGGCTTATGTTGGACATCCTGGTTATTAGAAGACTGTGGCAGCAGTCAAAGGCCATTATTTTTGGCCAGGTTTGAAGAAAGAAATCACTGAATACATCGCCAGATGTATGGAGTGCCAAAAGGTTAAGGCTGAGCATAGGCACCCAGCAGGGTTGCTGCAGCCTTTACCTATTCCTGAGTGGAAATGGGATGTGGTAACAATGGATTTTATCACCGGACTACCTAGAACAAGCAAGCAGCATGATTCAATCATGGTGGTGGTGGACAAGCTTACTAAAGCTGCCCATTTTATTCCATTGAAAACCACCCACAGGGCAGCTGATGTTGCTGATATATTTTTAAAAGAATTTGCATGCTTGCATGGAATTCCTAAGACAAATGTGTCTGATAGGGACCCGAAATTCACTTCGAATTTCTGGAAAGGATTGTTCAAAGGATTCAAAACGAATCTGAACTTTAGTACAACGTATCATACCGAGTCTGATGGACAGACAGAGAGAGTGAACAGAGTAATAGAAGACACGCTGAGAATGTATGTGATGGATAAACCATCAAGATGGGAAGACTACCTGCATTTGGTAGAATTTTCCTATAATAATGGGTACCATGCATCATTGAAGATGAGCCCATTCGAAGTGATTTATGGAAGAAAGTGCAACACTCGAGTGAGCTAGGATAATCCAGCTGACAGAGTAGTAGTTGGGCCTAAACTGCTCAAAGAGATGGAAGACCAAATAATAAAAATTAAAAGGAATCTGAAAGCTACCCAGGATAGGCAGAAAAGTTACACTGACAGTAACAGAACCCATAGAGAATTCAAAGTGGGTGACCATGTTTTCCTGAAAGTGAAAACTAACAGGAGTTCCCTGAAGCTGGGAAGTTGCGCCAAGTTGGCAACAAGATTTTGTGGGCCATTTGAGATCCTGGAAAGGATTGGGCCAGTTGCATACATGCTTGCATTACCTGCATTTATGACTGTACATAATGTGTTTCATGTTTCACTGCTTAAGAAATATGTACCTGATGCTAATCATGTTATCGATTGGAATGTGATTCAGGTGGAACTAGAAGGTGTCCTGCAAGTGCATCCTGTGCGCATATTGGATAGGAAAAGCAAACAGCTATGGAATCGAGCTATAGAGCTTGTAAAGGTCCAGTGGACCTGGTACGGTCCTGAGGACACGACATGGGAGCATGAAGATCTTATGTGGGCAGAGTACCCACATATTTTTGAAAATTTTGAAAGGCTAGCAGAGACAGTGTAAGTTGCACTGAGGACAGTGCAAAAATAAGGGTAGGGGAATTGTAGTGTCCCCAAGACCGAGCCCCGTGGTAAACTGTGTTATGAAATGAATTGTAATTATGTTTTATAGGTTGGTGAGCCAATTTTTTATAAGCTGGAGGCTTATGTGATTGTTAGGCCAGAGAGCCTAAGGGTTGGAGGCCAAGGGCCTGATTTTGTACTAGTATGTATGAAGAACATTTAATAAAATTGTAAACACCGCCAGGTGCACACCAACCACAATGAATGAGTGAAGGGGGACTGAGCATCCACAGAGTGGGAAAGGAATTAGGGGCTGGAAGGTGGGAAAGGGGATAAGTGTTGAGCCTAGGGGCTAAGCCTAGGCGGCTTAAGCCTGGGATTAATATTTTAATATTATCCCAAAGAGACATGTGTATTTATGTTTTATCCTAAGTTTTGGCAAAGGAAAACATGCAAAGGGGATGCATGCTGATGGAACGCATGCAGTTCCAAGGGCGACAAGTGTCAGCCCTAGTACATGCAAATAAAACGGCTAGGATGAGCCGTGAGAGGGATTGCTCCTCCATTCCACCCCGACTGCCTGAGCGTGTACGGTCTCTGAGCAGTACGATCAACCTGACCTCTGCAAAGAATACCTCGTGCGTCCCTGAGAGATGAAAAGCCTGTGTTTATTCTGAACAACCAGTATACCTCTGTCTTGAAGCCATGACCGTGAGACCCATTTGCCATCGTCGAACCAGTTTGAGGAAGCCTGTATCTGGCTCTGAGGAAACCGGTGTACTCCTCTGTTCTGGAACCGGGAAAAATAGTCTGTGTTGATTTCGGGGATAGCCTGTGTGTTGATTCTGAAAGGCCGAAACATCCTCTGTCTGAGTGCCCAGCCTATGCGTGGAGCCTTGTTCGAAGCCATATCCATGAGACTATCCCATGATCGTTGAACAAGTTTGGGAAGCCCGTGTCTGCTTTCCCAATTGGTTGTTGTGGCCACGTAGTGCTGGACTGTGCGTGGCTTACTAGCTAGTGTAAGTCTGTGCCAAACTTGGTGTAACCTCTCTCCAGGTGAGGGAGGTGATTGTTGTTGGAAGAGGCAGGTTGTCAGGCCTGTGAGCAACTCTTTCCAGGTGAGAGAGTTGTTGGGAAGTGCTTTCTTCCAGAGAGTGTCCAACACCAGCTCCGACTCTGAGACTTCCTGATCCGGCATGTTGTCGAGGCCCAGAGAGGGAGGTTAGCACCGATGGATAGTGCTTGTGAAGGTGTATACTCCCGGGCAGAACAGGCATGTGGGGAATGAGAGTCTGGTAGTAGTGGGCGTAAGCTGGCATCCTGGGAAGAATCCTTCCAGATTTTCTATGTTGTTTTCCTGTAACCTCAGCCTAGCCTAGGATTCCTTGCCTTGGGGTGGAGCTTAGTCCCAGCTCGGGGGTGACCCACTACTGAGCTTGATGAGTAGAGTGGTCTAAGGCTGGGAGGTTCATGCAAGGACTGCACTTGGTTGGTGGAATATACCACCGTTAAAAGATAAGTATCCGGTTATGTTTAAATCATGTTTTGCATGAATCTACCACTTATGTATCGTGTTTTCTGCTGTGTATATGAATTAATATAAAAAGCTAATTGCTTGCTGATTATGGCAGTAATTCATATGAATACTCTGTGTGGAATGTATTTAATTTATTTAAAATGCGTGTAATTATTTATGAATAAGAATGTTGTTATTCTGCTTCGTAACACCTACATAGTAGTGACTAAAAGGGGTGTTACATTGGTTATTATAAGCAGTGGTGTTTTTTGGAATGTTTCCTCTAATGGAAAAGACGTAGAGTGCTAAGTTAGAATTTGAGAAGTTCAATGGAAAGAACAATTTTGAGATCTAGAAGGTTAAGATGCACGATCTTCTCGTGCAACAAGGCGTGGTAAAGGTTCTTTTGGGAAAAGCAAAGAAACCCACAACTATAACAGATGATGATTGGGATGAGATGAATGTGAGAGCACTAAGTGCCATATGTCTTTGTTTGACCGACGATGTTTTGTTCAATATTGTCTCGGAGAAGACAACAGTTGGTTTATGGACGAAGCTGGAAAGCATGTACAGAATGAAATCCTTGATGAATATGATCTTCCTGAAAAGAAAATTGTACAGTTTGCGCATGAAGGAAGGTACAAAGATAGTTGATCATTTAAATACTTTTAATACTCTCTTACTTCAGTTGACTAGCATGGGAGTGAAATTCGAATCTGAAGATAAGGCAATTACATTACTGTGTTATTTTCCCGTGTCATGGGATCACTTTGTTACCTCTATTAGTTTCATTTCAACAATAAGTATTGAGTTTGATGCTATTGTTGGAGCTTTATTGTTCGAGGAAACAAGGAAGAAATGAAATCTAGAAACCTCTACATCTGAGGCGATGATGGTCAGAGGCAGACCTAAAGAAAGAGGACACGGTCAGAGGGATTTCTCTCGGTCAAAGTGGAAGGGAAAACATAACAAGATTAAGTGATGGTTTTGTGGCAAATCCGGACACCTGAAGAAGGGATGTTGGAAGTGACAACAAGCCTCCAAAGAAGACTCTCCAAAATAGACGAAGGAAGAAAATGCAACTAAAACAAGTTCAACAATAGGTTAAGGTATGACTGATGAAGTTTTATAAATTAGTATTGGTTCACATCATGATCAACAGTGGTTATTATATTCTGGTGCTTCAAATCACATGTGTCTTCATAGACACTGGTTTATTACTTACAAGTCTATAGATGATGGAATAGTTTACATGGGAAATGATATCTCGTGTAAATTTGTGGTAATTGGTAGCATTCGAATTAAGATGTTTAATGGAACTGTTAAAATATTAACTAATGTGAGACATGTACATGAGCTTAGGAAGAATCTAATTTCTTTGGGAGTCTTAGACACTGGAGGATATAAGAGTATTGTTCAAGGTGGAGTTATGAAATTCTACAAAGGAATCCTACTAGTTATGAAAGTGAAGAAGGTTGGTAACCTGTTCCTGTTAGAAGGAAGAACTGAGTCAGATCATGCGACATAAGGATATGAGAAAGACAATGATTCTGTTTGAATGTGGCATCAACGGTTGGGCCATATGAGTGAACAAGGATTGAAGGTATTATCTGATCGCAAGTTACTTCCTAGTCTAAAGTATTTAAAATGGAAGACGCATCAATGAAGGAATTCTTTATTATATCCATTCTGATGTTTGGGGACCATTCCCTACTATTTCATATGGAGGATCATCATATTTTGTAACTTGTATAGATGATTTCTCTAGAAAGGTTTGGGTCTATATGTTGAAAAGTAAGGCTGATATATTTACATTTTTCAAGAAGTTTAGAGATTTGGTGGAAAAGAGCACTGGTAGATCCATTAAATGTTTAAGAAATGATAATGGTGGTGAATTTACATCAATGAAATTTGAGAACTATTGCAAAGAGTTTGGGATTGCTAGGCATAAAACCACTTCCTATACTCCTCAGCAAAATGGAGTTGATGAATGCATGAACATGACTGTTATGGAAAGAGAAAGGAGTATGCATAGTAACACCAATTTGCAGCAGGAATTGTGGGCAGAAGCAGTGACTACAACTTGTTATCTGGTGAATTGATCACCATCAACAACAATAGAGTGAAAACTTCCAGAAGAGGTATGGACAGGTCATCCTTGTAATTATTCTAATCTTAAAGTTTTTGGTGGTGAAGTCTATGCTCTAATTCTGAAATATCAACGTGCTAAATTAGATCCAAAATAAAAAAGGCTTATATTTTTTGGATATGGTGATAGTATTAAGGGGTACATGTTGTGGGATCCTACCACCCACAATATCACCAATAACAGAGAATGTAATATTTGATGAACCATCTCTCATCAAATCAGATGTAGATGTTCAAATGAAACATGAAGAAGTACCTAAGTATCAATAGATTCAATTTGAAACCAGTTCAAATACAGATGAAAGTGAACATGAAGAAGTTTCTGAATATGTTCATGAAGAAGTTCCTGCAGAGGAAAACATGGATAATGATGACATTCAACAGATTGTGGATGAACCACAAACTTCCCTAAGGAGGTATACACAAGTCAGAGTTCCTCCAAGAAGGTATGATGATTTTGTTTCATCAGTTTCTTTAAGTACTAATGATGATGAACCTGCGTGCTATCAAGAAGTTGTGAAGGGTTCTAACAATGATAAATGGAAAGAAGCAATGAATGATGAAATGAAGGCATTAGAGAGGAATGCCACATGGGACCTGGTAGAACTTCCAAGAAACATAAAAACGGTAGGTTGCAAGTGGGTCTACAAGCTGAAGAAGGGTGTTGATGATAAAGTGGAAAGGTACAAAGCAAGGTTGGTTGCGAAAGGATATTGTCAGAAAGAAGGTAATGACTTTCATGAGATTTTTTCACCAGTTGTAAAGACTATTTCAATTCAAATTTTGTTAGCATTAGTTGCATTGCTTGATTTGGAGTTGGAGCAACTAGATGTTAAAAATTATTTCTTACATGGAGATTTGGATGAGGAAATTTACATGGAACAACCTGAAGGGTTCATTCCGAATTGCAGCAAGAAATTTGTTTGCAGGCTCAAGAAATCATTGTATTGTATGAGGCAGTCACCCAGACAATGGTACAAGAAATTTGACTCTTTCATGGTGAGCCATTATTATACAAGGAGTGAGTATGATCATTATGTATACTTTAAAAAATTGAATAATGACATATTCATTATCTTAGTATTGTATGTTGATGATATGATTTTACCAAGCAAAAGCATAACTGAGATCAACAGGTTAAAGGATTAGATGGCTAGGGCGTTCAATTTGAAATATGTAGGAGAAACAAGGCAGGTTTTGGGCATGGAGATATTTAGAGACAAGAGGAATGGTAAGCTTTGGTTGTCACAATAGAAGTATGTTGAAAAGATACTTTTGAGGTTTGGTATGAATGATGTGAAACCAATATCAATCCCTTTGGCTTCCCATTTTAATATTTCTTCAAGTTTGTGTCCTAGTACAAAATAAGAAAAGGAATATATGTCTCGAATACCATATGCTAATGCAATAGTAAGTCTAATGTATACGATGGTTAGTACAAGGCCAAACATTTCACATGCAATTGGGGTTGTCAGCAGGTATATGGAAAATCTAGGTAAAGAGCATTGGGTAGCAGTGAAATGGGTGCTTCGGTATATGAGGGGCACAAGTGACTATTGTATCACCTATATCATTAGTTGTTAATCAGTCTGTGGATATGTTGATTCTGATTTTGCAGGTGATTTGGACAAGAGAAGGTCGACTTCAGGGTATGTCTTTACTCTTGCAGGTGGAGCGATTAGTTGGATGTCAAAGTTACAGAACATTGTTGCTTTATCCACTACAGAAGAAGAATATGTAGATGCTTCACATGCTTTCAAAAAGACAGTTTGGTTGAAAGGTTTGTTTGGTGATTTCAGAAGGATGCAGGACAAAGTAAAGTTACTTTGCGATAGTCAAAGTGTTATTCACATGGCTAAGAATACAGCCGACCATAGTAAAACAAAACATATACCTATCAAATACCATTTTGTAAGACAGGTCATCGATGAACGTGGGGTCTCTCTTGAGAAATTTCATAGAAAAGAGAACTGTGCAGACATGTTCACAAAACCAGTACTGTTAGAGAAGCTACGTTGGTGCTTGGATTCTCTTGGCTTGCAGAAAAGGTGATGAACAAAAGAAGGAGCAAGGTATCAGGTTAATTGTTGTCAAGGTGGAGATTGTTAAACAGTGACAACAAACTCCCAAGATTAGGATTTTAGATACTATTATTCTGAATTTGTTTTAACTAAATGAGACCAAGGATAAGAGCCCATTCATTTTCAATTTCCTGTGTAAATGTATTTATGTAAGCCCGTAGAGGCATACATGAGGGAGAGAGGAGGGTGAGTGAGCTACCATAATCTCCTTGATCTGAATAATAAGACGACCGATACCTCTACTTGGTGGACGTAGCCCAACTTTTGAGTGAACCACTATGTCTTTTATATTTTGTCTGATTGTGTTTTCCGCATTTCCAATTACAACATTAATCACCTTATTATAATATTTTAAAATTTTCATTTATCTTTAAAAACAATTATCATATTTTTTTTTTCTTAAATTAAATATAATTATATTTTTAATATTTTATTTTATACACATTCATATATTTAATCATTATCACATATTTACAACTTATATAATATCACTCAATACCTTAAATTTATAAAAATAAATATATATCTACAATATTTTCAATAGTAGATATATACACGAAACTTCTATGGACAACTGAGAACGAAATTTCATTTGAAAAAGTAACCTTTAATTATAAAACACTTTTAATTATTAAATATAAATATTTAATAATTAAATTGAAATAAATACTTTTAATTATAAAATATAAAAATTTAATAAATTTAATAATTACATTGAAAAAGGGCTTACATATATTATTTAATAATAATATTATAATAAGTAATTTAGTAATAATGATAATATTTACTGAGATTAATTTTGATTTATATATTTTAATAAAGAAAAATTAAGTGTTTTATTTATAAAATTTATTCTAAATTTTGATAATTTAAAGAAGGTTATTCAACTTGTTTTAGCCTTTTTAAATCAATTCATTATAAATGTAAATAAAAGTATTATGAGATAAATAATTCATTATGATGATGATGATGATGATTAACGTCCACTGAGACCTAATTGGTTTATCAGACCTTAAGAGGATAAGTGGTTACTTGTGATTCTTTAGAATTTTGTTTTTGTGCTTGAAAAGCATTAAGAGAAGCTTTCCAAGATCACCGTACTTTTGTTGAGTTAAGAGGTTAGGAAGGTTGGTAGTGTGATCAATATTTTGAAAATGAGATCTAATATGGGTATAGGATGGACAATTTAAGAGAAAGTATTTTTCGTCTTCAACCTTCTTAGTGTCACAAAGGTGACACACTCTTTCATCCCATGGCATTTTAGGAATTGACCAACACCCAGTTTGACTATGGAGCTCGTGAGAATTTGTTCTTATCTTAGCAATGCTTATTTTTTTCTTTACACTTGGAAAAACAGATAGATAATTTTGATGTTCTAGATTAGGGTTGATTACATCTTTATAATACCTTAATTTTCTTTTTTCCTCTAATTCTTTATCACACCACATTTTTTCCATAAATTTTGATTTGATGTTTTTTTTAATAGTATCTTTATTCTGCAAAATGGTTTCTTCCATGATTCCCCAATAGTTTATCCAAGATCGGGCGTATTTATGCCATCCTCGCTTGAGTCGATGGTGGTTATGACTTGATTTTGAAACAATTTTAGGTAACCTCTTGTCTTCCATGTTATTTAACTTGTTCTTATACATTAGGTATCTAGTCATAGCCATGCTCTCAATGGGGGAGAGGCTTGTTTCTACGAGGAGGATGGGATAGGGCATATTTCCTTTAATTTTGAGATTATAGGTTATAAAATTCTTTTTTATTTACTCTATCTTTCTCCAGGATTCACGAGAGATACTACGGCCGCAGACTTCACATCCATAAAGAATAACAGGTGCAACAAGAGTCTCAAAGAGGATTTTCTTCTTATCCCAACTCCAAAGATCAGCTAATTTACAATTGTTTTCAAGCCCATAATAAGCTTTCCATCCCCCAATAATCCTTTTCTCAATGCTATAATTCCAATTGAGCTTGTAGTGAATATCAATTCCAATATATTTGTATGAAGTCACTTCCTCCAAGTTGTTGTTGTCATATACAAAGGTATCATAAGGGATCTTATTGGATTTAATAATCATGACCTTAGTCTTATCAGTATTAACAATCATACTCATATTGGAGCAAAACTCCTTGAGGATTCTTAGTTGGTTTTCAAGATCATGGGGACTCCCTGCCATAAGACCGATATCATCGGCATAAAGAAGAAGATTGATGACTATACCAGTGAGAGTAGAGCTGACACAACCTTCTTTTTCCAAACATTCTTCTAACTTATAAATGTAAATAAAAATACTATTAAGTAAGTAATTTAAGAATAAGATTAAATTTTTTTAATGTAAATTGTTCACATTATAAATATAAATATAAGTGTTATTAGATAAATAATTTGAGAATAGATTAAATTTTTTAATATAAGTTGTTCACATCCAAAGAAAAACAATTTTAATCTTTTATCTTGTGTGAATTATAAATAATCTTTTTAAAGTATTTTAAATCTTGTTCTCTTAAATTTACTAAAGCTAGTAAGATAATGTAATTTTTTTCTTATTTTGTAGAAAGAAAAAGCTTCGAATAATAACCATTTTTTTTGTTTTTTAATTTATAAATAATTTAATTTTATTAACTTGTATGTAATAAAAAAAATTACTTATCATTATAAAATACATTTTTCAATTAAAAAAATACATATTTTTCTAATTTATCAATAAAGTTTATTTTTAGTTCAATTCAAAACAAATGAGAAACAAATTGGTATATTTTTTTAATAAGGATAGTTTTAAAATCAAATTATTTTAACTCTTATATATA
>ML818535.1:21820-47366 GCA_009831015.1 Picea engelmannii | reverse complement strand
TTTATTTTTAATAAATTCAATTTTATGTAATAAAAATTTGAATTTAATAATTCGATTGTAGTGTAGTAGAAATAAATTTATTATTTTAATATTTTAGATTAGATAAATACAAATATATTTTTTATTATAAATTTTAGTATAAATAAATTATTTATTTATATATTAATTATAATTTAAAAAATAATGATAAAATATTTAGTTTTTAAATATAAAAATTATGAAAACTAATCTAATAAAAAATTGCTTAGATTATTATAATTTTTTTCAAAAAATTATGCCAAAACTTCATTTTGGCACTGTGTCAACATTGTAATGTCACTATTTAACCTAGATCAATATTCCCCCATCAAGAAGAAATGGTCTCGATTGCGTCAAGTTCTCGTGGGAGATGGGGAATCTTTTGTTGAGTCTGAACCTTGGTGAGTTTCCTTCCTTACTAAAGACATTTTACTTCTTGTACTTGGCATTATCTTGTGAAAGGACTTCATGAACCTGTTGTTGGAAGTGTTGGATTTGATCAACAAATATGCTTGCACGAGATGCCTTGGTCTAAGTGTGGGAGGATTCTTCTAGTAAAGATTCCACATAAAGAGTTATATCAATGGGAGCTAATGGATAGAACCCCAAGAAGATATGAAAAGGGTTCTGTCCAATAGATATATGAAGGGATCTGTTGTATCTTTTATCGACTTGGTAGTGCAAAGGCACCCTTGTAGGTGAAGACAAATGATATTTCTTCTATTCTACAATATTTTCAACCTACTTTTGTTGGATAAAAAAGTATTGGGTTGAGGTTGTGGTGATTGTAGTGACCTTCTATTCACCTCCTGACTAAATTGTTAAGAGGATAAACTTTGTGGTATGAGAGATTACTTTGTGACACTGTTTTATTGAAATCAATGAAACAATGGTATTTAGAACTACCTCTGGTACCCTGTAGAGGTGACCACCCAAAGTAACAATGACATTATGGGGTTGAGACTCATAACCATCACTATGTTTCAAAAAATATGGTTTTCCTAAAATAACATTACAAAATTTTAGTGGGGAAATATCACACAGTACCTCCTCCTTGAAGGGATTGATTCCACAGGTTAGGATACACTATTGGTTGATGCAGAGATGTCATCCATGGTGAAGCCACCTGATGTTGTATGGTCACAGGTGTGGTGTTGTTAGAAACTCCAACTACTTGACGAAGTCTCCTAATATTAGGTTCTTTTGGATTCCTCTATCAACAATGAAATGAAATGAGGTCCCCTTCACCCACATATGTGAATGGAATAGGTTTTGTCACTCCTCAAGATCATCTAGTTCTTCTGGTTGTATTGTCATGGCCACGACGATAAAATTGGGTTCTACATCAATGTTTTGTTTCCTTTTATTTTGTTCTGAATTCAAGTCTGAGTTGGGGTTTGACACATTTTCCTTGATCTCGACCTCCAATAATTTTTTCAAGGGAATTTCGTTTGTGTTGTGCCACAGAATTTTGTGGTACCTACACCACTTTTCAATGTCCTTCTTCATCTTTCTGTTACCCTTATTTTCCTATGTCTTGGAAGTTTTGTCTTGAAGTTCGTTTTTCTATGAGTTAGGGACGCCATTAACATATTTTTTTTGTTCTGGATTTGTAGCCTAGAACTCCAACTTATTCCATTGCTTAAATTTCTGCTCGATTTTAAAAACATATTGATCTGGATCCAAGTAATGAGATGTCCAAAAATTCTAATTTTTTTTATATGTATTGGTTTATACCTCCACAATATTTTAGAACCAAATGTCACTCGGAGTATCTGATACCTACCTTGTTGCACAAGGTATGGAAGGGATTTGTGAACTCTAACACTTTTTGGTCCCTCTCCTGATGTAGTGTGGTCCATATCGTTTCTTGTTCATAATATATTCAAATAGTGTAATATTTTTAATTAAAAACATCCATAAAAGAATATCAAGC
Organism: Picea engelmannii; assembly: GCA_009831015.1. NCBI lineage: Eukaryota > Viridiplantae > Streptophyta > Pinopsida > Pinales > Pinaceae > Picea > Picea engelmannii. The sequence goes on along the minus strand of ML818535.1, from coordinate 45,412 downwards.
GGTTTCGGGCTCAAACATTCCAGGCTCCTCTATGAAATTTTTCTCATAGTAAGTCTCCCACCAATTTTTGACATGGAGGACAACCTTAACTAACACAAAGGAGATAATTTCCCTATTGAATAAATTGTTGACAAAGAAATAACCTTCTAGCACATTTAACCACTCTTCCAAATCATTCACATCTATCTGACCTTCAAACATAGGAATATCAAAATTAACATGCACCTTGAAAGGGGAAACTCCTCCATGGTGGAGAATTAGTGAATATGCATCTACTATTGTCAACATTCATCGAAGTATTTGGGGAAAAAATCCGATCATATTGTCTCTTTGTCGCATGATGGATTCCTCGAGAAACAACTGAATAAGATATCATGCTCCCTCATCACTCTTTTGTTTCTCCATGGGAGACCATCAAGGTTAGTGATGATGGTATTCAAGAGGCTCAAGTAGTTTGAGTCCCAAATCCTTATACCTTGACCTCTTTGGGGACATGCAAAGATAAAAAAATAAAGAGAAGACTACTCTAATACCACTAATATGTATTTATGAGGGAAGAAAATGGAAAAAATAAATATGATAGACACACAGAGACACAATAATAATCAATTTCTATTATGAACAAAATGTAAAGGAACTATAAAAATGCTGATAAAAATAAGCTTGCTATAATAGTGGTAGATTATCTCTCAAAGGGATGTGATGGCTATGCGTAATCGCAAAAAAATGATTACAATGAGGATTAAAAGACATTTTTAACATAAATAATCAATGATAAAATCATAAACATCCAAAACCCTAACCCAAGAAGATGAAATTTGAAACAGTTTGTGGGCCCTTATGTGGTTAGTTGATACGCCAACTTCCTCGGGGCATTAATTTTGCATAAGATCTTCGTTTTGGGTGCTCGATACCCCATTATAAATGTCTAGCCAAGGAGTACATATTTCATTCAGCTTAGAAAGGTGTTTGGCCACAATGTAGGCATTGTTATGCCCAAAAAATGTCATTTAGGGTGTCAAAATGACCCCAAAATTTTAGGACCCCCAAAAAACCATAGAAAACTACTAATATGGAACACTGTGTTGTGAGCCAATGGAATAGTTGGGTGACCATCAATGTCCACCTGGATCAATCTAAATTAAAATAACTCAACCTCAAAATGTGAAGTACAAAACATTGTGTCGCATTGTGACATAGAAAAACCTATGTCACAATGTGATGTATAAAACCCAACGTCACATTGTGACAAACATAGCCTTACATCTCAATGTGAAGAACATAGCCCAATGTCGCAATCTAACATAAAATCCTTATGTCGCAATGTGATATACAAAAACCTATGTTGTAATGTGACATACAACACCTAATGTCGTAATCTGACATAAAAAACTTGATGTCACAATGTGATGAATACATCCCAATGTTGCAATGAGATTAACAGAACCCAACATTGCAATGGTTATTACCATAATCTAGCATCACAATGTGACAAACATAACTCGACATCGAAATGTGATGAAAATATCCTAACGTGGTATTAGTTTGGATTTTTTCTCCAAGGAAACCCTTACAGAAAACCCTTCAAGTACTTCCTGATGATCCATGGATGGTAAATGGGATAAACCATTGTCGTTTATTATGGGGCCTAACCTGGTGTTAACATCGAGTGAGGCCCAACAATATCAACAATATGGTTGGTTGGGGACTTGACCTCAAGACCTCTTGCATTATAACCAAAACACTCATCCATTTGAGCTAACTCGCCAGGCTTATTAGATTAGATTTATATTTTTTATTTTTAACATAATTAAAAACAAATCCATTTTATATATTTAATAATTGATAACCAATTTATATGGACTGTAACATTTATATTCGCTCCTTTTTTAATATAATTGTTTTTTTTCTCTGGAAAAAAAAAACAAAAACAATAATTGACATGTATTGATGATGATGATGATGGTTAAAGTGCACTAAGACCAAAATTGATCTATTCGACCTTAATAAAAGTAAGATATTACTTGTATTTCTTTAAAATATTATTTTGATGCTTGAAAAGCATTAAGAGAATCATTCTAAGATCACTAATTGTTTTATAACTTAGAAAGTTAGGATTTAAAGAAAGGATTCAAAGTGTCTCAAATTGCTATTTATTGTTATTGTTTTGGTCTCTATCCCTAATAATTTCTTTTTGGTTCCTAATCATTTCCCATTTTCTTTCCTTTCTAGCTTCCTATACCCTTTGAACCTCTTTTCTTAGTTTATCTTGATCTTCTGGAACAAGGACTTCATTTATAAATATCCCAGACCCTTTTAAGCTTAGAGTTTACTAAGTATGTCATATTGATGGGTGTTAGAGCTTACCATAACCTAAATCAACGCATATTTATGTTCAATTATTTTTCCAAACCTTTTTTCTTCTATAAGGCCAATTGTTTCAATTTGTGATTTATTTTTTAATTTATCCTTGAATATAACTAATGTGTCCTCATCTTTCTATTGTTTTATACCAAAAATTATGAGGTTCAAGGATCTTTTGTTATGCTCATGGTCTAACTCTATGAGCTTATTCATTTCCTCTTTGATAGGTTTTATATCCAATTTTTGTTCCACACTATTTAGGGACAAATTGCTAATTATATTTTCCTCTAGCTCTTTAATCTTGGCCCTATGAATGTTATTTTCTTAGACCTCTTCTTCCTTGATTTTTTTTCTTGGTTGTTTTTTTCTATTTCTTGCAATCTAGCCTCCATTTTATGTAGCTAACTATTAAACCCTCATATTTTATTTTCTATTTTTCTTTGAATATTATCTTCTAAGGATCTAAATTTATTATCAATCATTGTTACTAACTCACTTTGAAGCATTGCTACTATCTCACTTTGCATTTTATCTTCCCTCTCTTATCTACATTTTCTATTTATTTTATATATCCATGCATAGTATCTAGGGTTAATTTGTTAGGTATTTCTCTATTGTATTTAGTTATCAACAATGTATTACTCATTTTGAGAAAAAAAAAAAAAAAACTTGTGCACTTGATTCATGGTAGGGTTTGAATAGGCACAAACATGATTTAGTTACCCTAAATCAAATTCACCATATATGTCTAGAGTGTATTCACCACATCAATTCATAATAGATATGTCAATTCATGCATAGAGATATATATTTACCAATTGTGTATGCACCATATAGATAATATCCACTAACATCTGTATTCACCACAAAGACAATATTTACTACAAAGATATATTCCTTGGATCAATTCACCGTAGAGATAATATTAAACACCTTATGTATTTACCGTAGATATAATATTCACGAGAGAGATATATTCACTGCATATTATACATATATATATAAAAAATTGAGTATATTTATTAATCAATATGTGATAAAATGTCATTTTTAAACTGCTATGATAGGATTTTGTCATCCTCTGTAATGGTTTCATAATTATTCTCTCTCATGGTGCCATAGGGGGGGTCTTACCCCACTCCACCACTTTCTCCTCACAACAACAGTACTAGACCTATTCCTTCCAAGGCTAATTTTATCAATCCATGCTCATCCAACATTGACATATCCAACGATGCAATCCCCTTCTAGGAAGAACCTATGGTAGACACCCATATCAATCTCAAAGGAAGTGCCAAGTGGAAATCAAGTATGTGCATACCGATCGAAGTAGAAATGCCAAATTATAAGTTATGTTAAAACAAATTGAGTGGGTAAATGCAACACATGAAGTATCACTCATTAATTGATAAGTTCTTATGCCTTTGGCCAAATAAGAGAGATCCGGTTGCATGGAACAACTCTTAGTGGAAATCCACTTGTCATATTGATCTTAAACTTGGTTCCAAATGTTTTTTTACTATTATGTTTTAAAAACCCAAGGAATGGGAGTGAATATTTGAGAATGGTCCCCATTTATTTATTTTTGTAGAGTTACATCTCCGATATTGGAAGGACAACTTCAACCCAGACAAAGAATATTTCTCCTTCACCCCTATCTAGGTTCATCTCTATTCTTTACTGCAGAAATGATGGGAGGAAGATATTCTTGCGGGTATTGGTAATACCCTCGGTACCTATGTTAAATATTCATATGCCACCAAATATGGATGCTACATATCCTATGTTGTTATTTTCATTTACATGAATTTCTCAGTCCCAATTCTGGAATCGATTTGCTTGACTTCCCAAAACATTACTTTCCTCCAAACCTTAGACCATGAAATCATATCATTCCAGTTTCATCGTCATCATGAGCACGGACACCTATATCAGTAATGTCCTATGTTAAATTCTCCCAAACCCTCCAAGTTGGAACCGAAAAATGATGAGGAAGGATTCATCAACGTTTCCTCTCACTGCCACTCAAACATAAATTTGATCCCTCAAGCACCTCCTAGAATATAAAAAAAAAATGGTAATGAGAATGACTCCAATTCCCTCTACTCTCTCCACTAGGATATGCCTACTATTATGGAAGAAATACCTTTCACCAACAATCCAAAAAATATAAAATATGAAGAACCCCCTTCTCAGATGGAAGATACAAAAAAACCTAAGACCTCTACCACCCCCTATGATATGCCTCTTCTATAAGATTATCCTATGATACATGCATGGGAGGATGGATTGGACATATATACATAGGAAATGGAGCTCGGTGTCATTGACTTGAAAAAAATCATTGACACTGTAAGAAGACAAGAAATGAAATCAATTCCCCAGGATCACATTCAACTTGTTGAAAAGACCCTACATAAGTGAACAAGGGACTCCTCAGGATCCTTTGGAGACCCCACCAGAAACCCCAATCTTGGAATACAATCCAATAAGATAAGGGAAAAAAATGTACCCAAGGAGGATACAATAAGTGCTTGAAAATCCAACCTTCAACTTTTGCAGGAAATTTGGGACACCTTGGTTAAATCAGGACATAATGCTCTAATCATGGATTCGTTCCAACCCTACCAAAGTTTCCAATGAAAGTAGTCTCTTCGAATATTAGAAAAATGAATATTAAGAGAAAGCACTGACTGCTAATAAACAAGTTACTATCAAAATATCCAGACATAATGCTCCTCCAAGAAATGAAATATTTGGTGGAAACGCTTGCGGAAATCCTTCCAAAAATTTGGAAAACCGGATGTTCTATGTCCATTGATTTTGCAGGAACATCAAGGGGTTTGGAACTCCTATGGAGCCCAAATAATATCATTTCTAGGAAATTTTCTTCCACTAAAAATATATTTAGAAAAAAGTTTCAACCTTTGGGAGAAGACACCATGGGGTTCATCACGGATGTCTATGGATGAAAATAACTTGGAGAAAAACTACGCTTCTTGCAACAAATCCAACACATTGCAGAACTAACTCATCTACATTTCTGGATAAAATGGGGTGAGTATAATATCATCACATCTTTAGAATAAAAGAAATGAGGCCTCTGACACCTAGATCTGGATAATATAGCCTTCAAGGAGTTTATCTAGGACCAATAACTAATCGATATGGAAACAAACAATGGCATATATACTTGGAAATATTGTCATGGGGGTTCTCATCAAGTATATTTCAAATTAGATATATTTGTAATATCATAATCCCTCATGCTATTAGGCATGCACATGGAATACACCATCCTCCCTATTCTAGGATCGGACCATTTGCCAACTTTCCTTTGTTTGGAAATTTTCAAAAAACACCACAATAATCCCTTCCAGTTTGAGAAATTTTGTTTCTTCCATTCATATTTAATTCAAAATGTCCAATCTTCGTGGAAGAAGACCCAAAAAACCAATGGTTCTCTCATGTATTTCTTCCAACAACGTCTCATGAGCCTTAAGAATCACATCAAAATATGGAACAAGACAGTATTTGGGAATATTTTCCAGGTGCAATGACTCCTTGAATCCCAAATGGAATCAATCCAACAACATATAATATCCAATGGAAAATTACCCGAACTAGCACAACAAGAAAAATCCTTCGCTGATTAGATCCTGGAATGGAAAAAAAAAGAGGAAATTCTATGACGGAAAAAATCATGAGTCCAATGGTTGAAGGATGGTAAAAAAAATTAAAGTTTTTCCACCTTTACATGATCAAGCATCGTCACTCCAATTGCATCACCTATGTCATTTTTTGTCAAGGTAACAAACTTACTTCTCATTACAATATTGAGCCAGAGTTAACCTCTTTTTTTTCAGGACCGTCTCTAAGAACCTCAACTAGACCACTCAGAGGCTATTCAATTCACAACCAAACATATCCCCCACCTAATCTCCAAGGATCATAATTCTAGTCTCATGCAAGCCATCTCCATATAGGAAGTAGAGGAAACTAATTTTGGTCTGGCTGTTGGTAAAGCAACCTGTCCAGATGGATCCTCCTACGACTTCTTTCACTATTGTTGTTCGATCATTAAAAATGATGTTTGGAATCTTGTTTAGAGAATTTTGGGGGTTATTCTAGTAGTGAATAACACCTTTTTAACCCTGATCCCAAAATACGAGAAAGAAATCAACCCTAACAAATTCCTCTCTATATCCCTCTGCAATGTCATGTACAAAATAATCTCCAAAGTTATTTCCATGTGTTTCAAGCCTCTCGTTCTCTCCCTTATCACACTAGAACAATTAGGTTATGTGGAAGGTCTCTAAATTATGGAAAACATTATCTTAGGTCATGAAGCTACTTATTCCTTAAAAACTACCAAAACCTCAAGCATGCTTATGAAGCTAGACATGTCAAAGGATTTTGATAATATTAGACAGAAATACATCTACAAAATATTGGAGGCCTTTGGTTTTCATCATGATTGGGTTCAATGGATCATGGATCTCATATTATCTTCCTTTTTATCTCTCTTGATAAATCACACCCTTTCCCCCCATTTTCGGACCTCTCATGGAATTCGTCAGGGAGATTCTCTCTATCCTTTTACCTTCATCCTCATGGCATAAGGATTGGAGAAAAGTCTCACTACTCCGACTGTCGATCATAAGCTCCAAGGCCTATCCCTCCATAAATATATTGATCCCCTTACCCACAACCAGTTTGTTGATGACATTATTCTCATGGTAATCCCCTCTACTTGGGAAGATCAATCCTTCAGAAAAGTTCTAGATGGTTTCATGGAAGCCTCTGACACCACTATTTACCAAATAAAGTATTGTATCTTCTTCTTTAACAACCCCATTTCTGTTCAATTTCATGTTTCTCGCATACTGGGCTTTTTTAGTAATTCCATTCTAGATAGCTTCATGTTATTCCATTGGATATTTGTGGTATTTTGTTGGGAATCCCATACTTATATGATAGGAGATCCGTTTTTCATCGTCATGAGAACATGAATTATTTGTTTAAAAATGGAGTTGCATACAATGTTAGAGTACATACAAAGAAGATGAATTTTTCACTTACAAATGTTGGACAAATGAAGGGACTAGTCAATGCTAGTAAGAATCTTGTACTTTTGATGATTAAACCCAAATACAATGATGAATAACAAGTTCTCAAAGGATGTGATGCAAAGTTACAATCTGATTTGTATGAGGTTGTTAATGAAAATGTTGATATTTTTCAGGAACCAAGGGGATTGCCTCCTAAAAGGGGTATCCAACATGAGATTCTATTCTAGCAAGGAGGTCCTCTTCCAAACATTGACATGTGCAGGATGTCAGTCATGGAGAATGTTTAAATCAGAAAACAATCCCAAGAGTTGCTTGACAAAGGGGTCATCAAACCAAGCACTTTTCCATGCAGGTCACCAATTGGTTTGGTAGTAGAGAAAGATTATATATGGTGTATGTGGGTAGATTTCAGAGCCTTGAACATGAATACATATATGATTGTTGAAGGAGACACATGGAAGAAATCTTTGAAAGAAAGAAAATGTCCATTGCATGCCTTGACAAGCTATGTTTTCCACTTGGTGATAAGGTATAAGAAAGACATTTATGACAAAGTTGTTGATATGCTTACTAGGCATATTGTTAGTTCTTTAGTTATTTTCAAGCATAATCCTATCATGCATAAGATCTATTTGGAACAATATGCTTTAGATGATGATCGCAAAAATATTTATGCAACTTTATGTTGTACTAACCAAGTTGAGGAGCTAAATTCCTATGTGCATGGTAAAATTTTGTATCTTGGCAAGCTATGTTTTTCACAGGGGAAAAGAGCCAACAAGATAAGGGAAGCAAATTCTTCTCTTGTTGATGGCCATTTTGGTGTAGGCAAGAATTTCATTGAACACGCTCAGTTTGTGTATCAAATCGTTCAAGAACAGTTGAGAAAGAGCCAAGCCAAGTACAAGACAAGGCATGACAAGTTTTGTATTGGTCTCAAAGGCACCAATCCAAGCAAGGCCAAGTGGATTGAGGTTGGAAAGGTGAGGGAATTGTACCCTCATCTTTAGATTGACTAAAAGTAGTCTTTTGGAGGTCCAAAAGCTTCCCAATGGGGAGGTGTGATCCAAGGGATCAAACTTTGCTCAAAAATCAAAGTGCTCAGAATCAATTCAAAATAGACGTGTGCGTAGCCCTCGTTGTCACGAACCCAAAAAAACTTGAACGAGATCAAATAGATGTTGTATGAACAAGATATTGCGTTCTGTTCATTTTTCCAAACAAGCAAAATTTAGCTGACTGTACAGTCCGTATAGTGTTGACGTCGTAGGGTACGGACCCACATGTTGCAGGTGATGTGGAATGGTCGTATAGGTGACGTGGAAGAGTGATGAGTTGGCATGTGGACAGGGCAGGTTCGATGAAAAACATGTGGGAAAATTAGGTGTTGACATGTGTCATTAGTTGGCAAGTGTTATGGTGCCACGTGGCCCAGTCGTGGGTTACCACGTGGCACCCCTCCAGTTTGTTGGCATTTGGTAAAAAATTATATGACTCCACAAGAGTTGAACCCGTGGCCTCGGGGCAGGGGGAGTGATTTGGCAAGGCCCAGGCTACCAGCCCACCCACGGATGAGACTTAACATTATAATATGTTTATATTTATTTGAGTTTGCATTAAGGGCTGGTAGGCAGAGGAAATAGCTGGGGATTATCCCTATCCCCCGACACATACCATATACCACACAAACTTAACACTTAAAATTTGGCTCAAGGTTTCAATGCTTAGCCCCAGCCCCCTCCCACGCATACACCATACAAATATTCCATATAACCAGAGGTGCACACGCGAACTATTACAACGAAGTTTAGCCTCGGTCACATGTTGCTACACCACATGAACACGTGCCAATCATGGAGGAGCTATTCATTGGAGCGCGCAATAGTTAGGTTGTTGGCCACATGGAGCCATACGACCGGGGTTCTTCGTCAAGGTTTGGGGGCCGACACAAACAGTCCTACATTTTCACCCTTTTTGCGGGATTGGTTGCGTGTGTTGGGTTTTGGTGTGGAAAACAAACAGAGGCCGAGTTAGTCTGTCAATGGGTGCGTTTTGGCGAGCAGATACAACAAGATTGAAGGGGAAAACTTCTAGGAGGTGTAAATTCTTCATTTTTTGGCCAAAACTGTTGTTGAAAAATCCTAGCTAGGGGTTTTTGGATATTTTGAAACCAATGGAGCCATCTATTTTGTATTATGAGCACTATAAGAGAAATTTTTAAGCATAATGAAAATGATCCAAGTGAAGCTGGACCAGGAGATGTAGCCCAAGGGAGAGGTGAACTCCTTTATCATTTGTTGTGTTATGTGTTCATTATTGATGGTTTTTATGTGTTTGATATGTTGCTCATGATTAAGTAAAACTCATTAAATTTATGTGTTAGTAACTTGATCCAATTACCCAAACACATACCTTTTTACACTTGCAATTTAAAAGAAACAAGTCTTATTCATTTTAAATATCCGTTGGAAACAAATCCATTCCATTTTCAGATGAATCCTTCTCAAAATATTCTATGATCACTGGGTTTGAATCAATCAATTGTAACCTGTGAGGTTCAAACATGACAATTTCACCTACCTTATTCATTTTCTTCTTATGTTTATCGTGCTCCATGGTGATTACCAAAGAAGTGATAATACTTTAACATGAAAGAAATTTATGTTACAGGGTAAATATACAAGGGTATGGCATTTTACTTGAGCAATGATTTTTAGCAACGATCACAGGTTTTCTGCAATCAATCTAGGTTTTCTACAGTGAATAAAATTAACTACAATCGATCAAAAACTGATGGATAATGGAAACTGAGGAGGAAAAACGATGATGGTCATGAACATGGGAATAAGAACCAGGTGGAAAATATCGTTATGAAGGAAAAATGACGAGACTTGGGAAGTGACAAATTTTTGACAGCGAGTGCGACTTTTGCAGTGAGGGGAATTCAAACGGTTAATAACCAAGGCATGATATCAAACAATGTTTTGATGATGGGCCGCAATAAATACCTTTGAAATAAAGGACACTACAAACTCTCATGCACTAGACTCATTATTACCAATCTGACAAGAGAACGAGATAGTTCTACAATGATTTGACAACTGACAGAATTTCACTACTAAAATTTAGGAACTTCCACAAAAGATTGGGTTTTCATCAATTAATTTCCAATACAGGTACAAATTTGGGTAAGTAATTGATGAGTGACCAATTACACATAAAAAAATTCCACCTACCACCTAAAACATGATGAAGTGACCTTTGTAACTTGTGTTTTTTAATTAATGATGGAAAAACCATGATGATCATCAAACCACAGTAACTTGACTATATCACTCATTCCTCCATGTAAGACTCAGTAAGATATTTAAATATGATAGGACAATACCTTAATGAACCCATTTTTCAACTTATGAAATGACTCTAATGACCAAGACCTATCACCTAGTCTCCAAAGACTAGTTGTCACCCTAACAAAACTTATACAAAGAAAAAATAAAAATAAGGGTGACTTTTAGTAGATTTAATGTGCTAACAACATGCATGAAAGTAGACAATGTATATGGGGAGAAAGAAGAGTGATCTATATTTTATAAATAAAAGAAACAATGCAAATGAAGTATACTTTAATTTTGTTGTCGGCACAACTTATAACTATTGTTGAGATTCCTCCTACCCTTGACCACTCAGGAGTTCTTGATTTATAATGTTTCACTCTGCTTGAAGAAGAGAAAGAAAAATATGTCTTAGATCTCTTTCTTGGAAAGTGGAAGATGGAAGATGCTAAGGATGGAATAACTCAAGGATATTCTGGGAGAAATTTCTTTGACTTCTTTGGATTGGATGATAAGTCTAATATCATGGAATTTGTGTGTAAATTTTCCTCCTTTGAAGTCATATTTATACCATTTCAATAGGGTTAAGACCATTTATGATCTTAAACTCCTCTAACATACTCTTTCTAGTCATTGGTGATTTCATAAACATTGTCTCATATTCCAAGTATTGTTTAGACTATGTCTTCACAATCTTATTCTTAGGAACCATCTACCATTGGGATTTTCTTCATAATCCCTTTTCATTCATAATATTGTATTGTATTTGATTTTTGGTTTATAAAAGCTGAATAATTCGCAATTGTATGCCCAACGTGGATATTCAAAGTATTTATTCTCTTCATCTTAGTAGATGTAATGAAATATATAGTTTTTCCTTCATTCCCTCATTTGTGCCTTATAAACTCTCCACAACCTTTACCTCATGTTTATTCCATCTTTCTTCAATAGTTTTTATCTTATCCATGTGTATCATCTCCTCTTTATGTTGTTCCATGAACTCCTATTTTCTTTCTAAATCATCTTCAACATGTATTGAATGTTAGCTTCTCCTTGGTGTTTAATCCCAAGTTAAGATTTCTCTATCGAATTTTAAACCATTCGCATATATTGGAACTTGTCAATCCTACACATCTTGGTGTCCAATGTGCATCGATGTCTGATAAACCTCTCTCGTATACACTTTGTTCCTTATGTCTAGGATTCTACATTTTTCAAAACAAGGTTTTGATTTTCTCTTAACCCTTACGAACTCACACCCGTTGTATAAAATCTCATTATAGATTTGTCCTTTGAAGGTCTTCAATCTTTTCATACTCAACGTAGAGCTCCATCTCACCTAGTCAATCCATCAATGATTTCATCTTCGTTATGTCATTAGAAAAGGGACTTCCACTCTCGTATTTTCTTTATTTTGCATGAATTTGATCACTAAGTCTTAGGATCATTCTCATGTCTTGTTTAATTGTTTCTTTGGGTTCTAGAAGAGACTCACTCTCTTTTGCTTCTTTGTATACTCAATTCTTTCAATTGTTTGAAAATAGTCACTCTTCCAAGTTTAGTTACACATCATTTTTTAAGTTGTAATCTAGCACTTACAATAAATTGTATGTTTCACCACTCTCAATTTTTTCCACCAAATCTTTATCTTATAATAATATACTTTTAAATCCATGGTATATCTACACATGAAATTTCAAAATTGCTTGTTTGGAGGACAAAAGAACTCCATATAAAAAATTAACTATTTAATTTTGTCCATACCCTGAATTAAAAAAACCACAAAATTATATATTAAAAACCTAATATTCACATTTTTTTTAAAATGAACACTAAAGTATTCTACCAACTTGGATGACTATGAAATAAAAGATTCAATAAAAACACTATAAATAAATAAATGGAAAAATTCACAAATAACATTTATCATCAAAGCAGTGAGTACACAAAGTAAGCTAACTAGGGAGCAATCTTCCCTCTTTTCAGGTAAAAAATGGCCATGAATCCGGTCAGATTTTTAGGGGTAGCCTGAGTTTGGCATGGATCAAAGTTCCAATACATTGCAGAATCTGACCCCAAGGGTTTTCCCCCATTTTAAACCAACCCTGATGTTGAGAAAATCGCTCAGACTTATAGATCAACGAGAAATTTAAAACTGCATCGGCGAAAAACTTGTCGGAAAAGTAACTCCGGAGAGAAGATTGCGCCCAAGTTAGCCCACTCCGGAGAGAAGATTGCTCCCAAGTTAGCCCACTCAGTGAGTACACTCGTGTACTCGTTCTGATTAAGCCAACCCAACCTCCTTCGTGTTCTTCCCATTACAGAGTTCTCTTTTTCCAATATACTCTTAACCCTATGGAATTTGATGGTCACATATTCTTATTCATGAATTCAACTAAACCGCACATTACTTTACCTACCTTGTATTTCTGGTCAAGCCAAACCATTTTATGTGTTTAAATATATTTAACTACACCATTGTTTTGTTTTATCTGCATTATTATATCTTCTCAAGTGAAATCAACTTATGTGCATACATATGATGATGGTGGTTGTGAACATCTATTGAGATCAAAATTGGTGTATCATACTCTTAGAAAAACAAGAGATTACTAGGATTTTTTTAAATGTTATTTGGATGCTTGAAAAACATTAAGAGAAGGGTGACAAATTCTTTCATGCCATGGTGTTTGTTTTGGGGATTTCCAACTCCCAGTTTCACTATACAACGCATGAGAATTAGTTCTTACTTTAGCAATATTGATTCTCTTCTTTATGCTAGTCAAAACTAATAGACACTTTTGATCTTCAAGATTAGGGTTAACCACTTCATTATAATATCTTAATTTTCTTTTATCCTCTAATTTTTTTATCACACCATAGATTCTCCTTAAATTTAGCTTGTGCAATATTTTTAATATGATCCTTATTCTACATAATAACTTCTTCTTTTATTCCCTAATGATTTAGACAAGACTTGACATCACTATGTCATCCCAGCTTTAGTCTTTTGCGATTTTGGCTACACTCTGAATCAATTCTGGGGAACCTCTTGTTATCCATGTTGTTTATCGTGTTCTTGTACATTAAGTACCTAATCATAGTTGTGCTCTCAATGAGGGAAATGATCCACTTCTATGAGGATGATAGGATAAGTTATTCTCAAGGAGGAGTTTTTTCTTATCCCATAACCATGTTCATTTACAATTATTTTCAATCGGATAATAAGCTAAATTTTACTTTTACATTTTGTGTAAACATCTTTCTAAAACATCTTATCCACACTTAAATTTAAGCTTTGATTATATATTTAAATCATTATAAAATCTATCAAAAATAAATAAATCAATATCCATAATTAAGTGTGTAACTCACTTCTCTAATAACCCAAATCTACAATTAAGTTATAAACACACGGCATTGAATGCTTAAGCAAGCAATATGTACATAGTTAAATCGTATTATACATATATTGAGATATAGTTAGATCATATTGTATATATGTTGAGATATGATGAGGCTGGGATCATCTTAATATATACTCAAAAATATATCCAACTTTCTATATACAACCTGCCACAACATTCAATGTTGTGCAGCAAGTTGGTTGTATATTGCTCCAAATTTACAATTGAGCTAGAAACACTCAACTGTTAATACCTTGATTTATTGTTGTTGACATGGGTGCACTTTTTCTTGACTTATTTTCTGTCAACTTAGCTTTCCTCCAGAGTAAGTAATATACATCATGCTACACAGCATTAAATGTTGCAGCAAGCAATATATACACAGTTAAATCATATTATATATATATTGAGATATATATAGATCATATTGTATATATGTTGAGATATGCTGAAGGTAAGATTATCTTAATATATACTCAAAAATATATCCAACGTTCTATATACAACCTGTTGTGGCATTCAATGTTATGCAGCAGGATATTGCTCCAAATCTACAATTGAACTAGAAATACTCAACTGTTAATACCTCGATTTATTGTTGCTAGCATGGGTGCACTTTTTCTTGACCTACTTTATGTCAACTCCATTTAAGTTATTGCCCTCATCCAGAGTGAGCAATATACATCGTGCTACACACTATTGAATGCTGCAGCAAGCAATATATACATAGTTAAATCGTATTATATATATATATATATATATATATATTGAGATATAGTTAGATTATATTTTATATGTGTTGAGATATGTTGGGGTGACATCATCTTAATACATACTCAAAAATATATCAACGTTCTATATACAACCTGCCGCAGCGTTCAATGATGTGCAGCAGGCTGGCTGTATATTGCTCGCCTTGCTCTAGTGGAATTCTGATACATTAATTCACATGTAAAAGGTTTGGAATTTCAAGATACCAAATTAAAGTTTCCAATGTCAGGATACAAAATTGAAATTTCCAAAGGGTATCCATGAGATGTAGTACTGATATTCTTGAGTTGAAGGTCTAGAAGGTCGAGCAGCTGAGCGAATCACGAATCATGCTAACGTCATCTACATGACGTTAGATTATGCAAATTTGCCTGCTGGATGCTTTTTTAGAACACGACAGAAACACTCGATCCGTTTGCCACATCATCATGGATGCTTTTAAAGAGCACTGCCAGAATCACTTATTTTGTCTGGTCGTTTAGTTGGAACAGTTTTAGTGCAATAAGAGCGGGATGACCTGCACATTCACGGCATGACCTTTTCTAGTTTCTAGACTCTCGGAAAGTACCCATATCTGCGTTGGCAGGGCATAACATTTCCTACCTTCTAGAATCTCAGAATTCACGAGCCTTCTTACCTTCTAGATTCCTTGTTAAACTTTTTCTACAGTATACAAAACTCGTTCTGTAAAATGGAAAATATTTAGATTGTTCTCTGGGCTTTTCCCTGTGATACGTGTTGTCTCTGCCGGTGAAGTTTATTGAATTTTGGCCGCTGCAGCAACGGGAAGAACGCAAGGAAGGAAGAGCTAGTTACCATTCTCCCGGCAAGAAATCAAGCACACTTTGTCCTCTGCTCGATTCGGATAGCCCTACGATTTCGTAATTCTCGATTCTGCGGATAATCAGTGCTGGTTTCATTTGGGGTTGATTGAACTTCGAATAATTCCCTATATTGGATCCATGGACCCGTCCAAGGGACAGAAACGATTGCTGGAGTTCCAATCATCTGCTTCTCGCCATCAGGACTTCTCAGATAATGCAACAGACAGAGACGAGGCCAAACGGCAGCGCATGGCATCAGATACTACTGAAGACGGCTTCGAGGAATTTGTAGCTTTGTTGGACAGAATTCAATATATGAAAGCTATGCACATGAACTTGGGTATATCGGAGGAAGCATTCATGAGCGAAGACTTGGATATCAAAGTTATCAAAACGAAATCGCCATGGATATCCTCTTTCGTATGGGAAGACTTTTGTGTATCTGCAGTTAACGATACCATGTCTGCAGAGAAGAATTCATGTGTTTACTTTAGGAAGGAACCGATCAGATCTGAGGAAAAGGGAAAACAAATCAATTAACAATTTTATTACCATCTTAAATTGTGCTTTTTGATTGGGTGTAGTTTGGATGGATGTAAGGAGTGATTATTATCCTCTCCATTAAGATTCAAATCTCTACATGAATAAAGCTATAAATATGTTATAATAGCTTAGAGTATATATATATTGGAAAGTTTCTTTTAATTCTTAATTGAATAATAAAACAATTACTATTTCCGGAAAAAAAATATTCCTTCACGTAAAAAAAAACCTCGTCAAAACAGTGTGTGATCTCTCGAGAGTTAAATCGAAGTGTGGACAATGTAGGCTGGGAGTTTGAGGTTCATTCCTGGTTGTGAAATGCAAATTTTGCGATGCTATATATGTTTTGAGGGCTTTGTTTATGTTTTGGTTTTAATGCGCATCCATAGTGTGATTTTTTTCTGTACAACTGGGTTTGTGCAAATTTTCCCTTAATTTTTTTTTGGCTTTAATGATATAAAAGTTATATTATGCAATAGCAAGCTAAAACTAGCAGTAGAGATGTTAGCAAGAACAGTGGTATCATCAAGGAATTGTGAGTTATATGATATTTTACATACTTTTCAGCCTTTGATTTAGCTAAAGCTTGATAAGTTGGCATAATCTTGTAATCTTATAAATTTCTTAATCACATAAAACTGTTTATCAATTTTCTATTAACAATGAAATAGACATCAATGGCACACAATAATAATGATGTTAAAGAGCTCACACAAGCAATAACACTGAGTCCACAAGAACTCACACAAATGAGACTAAGCTAACACTCTGTACGCCCTGTACAAGTGAGATCATTCAACCATGTACGACCTGTTTATCATTTAACAACTTAATGATATAAATAAAGAAAAAACATATAAAAAACATTACTTATCGAATTCTCATTTTTTATACTCATAAAATCTGTCAAACATAATAATCAATATATATTATTGATAATGCCAATTTCTAGGATGCACCTTAAATTTATCCATCTTACAAGTTCGTTTAAAAAAAAACATTCTCTAAGCTAGATGTCAACCAATATTCACTAAATTGCTTACAATTCATTTTCCATTGAAAAGTTTGAAGGCAATCTGTCACACCGTTGGAGAACTTTGGTTGGATCGGGAAACATCCTCCATTCTCCGCGACGTGTGGCATTCCAACTTTTCAACTCGGTGGCAAAAGCACACCAGTTTCGGAACTGCTCAACGATCGCAACTGCACACCAGTTTCTTATCGCAACTGCTCAACGATCGCATCCTCCTAAGTTGTTGTGGTTCCTTCCTCTGAAGAACCAGCTAGTCGTCTCGATGTTGTCTCTATGATAGCAAGCCAACATGCTTGTTTTTCAATGTGAGAGTAGAAGTGTGCGGCCCAATGAGTGACCACTTCCATCCTTGTATTGCTTCATTAAATCCTTAGAAGCGTCACCATACTTCTTCGTCAAGTACATCAACAATGGAAAATTGGAACCAATTTTTCCTTCACCCTCCTCCAAAAGGATCTCAAGTTATGGATCGTAGGGCCATTCACCACCTCCAAGTGTTTCTACGGTCGGTTCAATCTCCTCCTTGGCACATTTGTACCAGGGAAGTTATTCTTCCCCATCACACACATGTGGCGTGAATGATTAAACTTTTCGTTCATGTAGCTTTGGATTCTTTTTCTCCATCGGTTCTTTCGAAATACTTGATTCATAAAAGTCACCAAGATTCTCCATGCCATGGAAGATATCAACCAATATATCTTCGATCTTCTTGATGTGCCATTCTAATTCTGTCAACACTTTAGGATCGTTTGAGTAATTTGGCTCAACTAGCTCTTCACCTCATCCATCGATGTCCAAGCAAGGGCACTTGTAATGTCCCTATATTGAACTCTTTCTAATTGTATATATAGGCTGGTGAGTTGTTGGTATTAATTGTAAATGTAAATGTACATATAGGGTGATGAGTAGTTGGCACCAAGTTATAGTTTTTTGCACACTTGCACACTTGAGTACTACGCGGAAACTTGTTATCAAATAAAGGGTGTGCAGATTTCAGATTTCATAGTGATGTGCACACCTGAGTAATGCGTGGTTGCAAAAGTTATGACTGTGGGAAGTTGAGGTACCAACTTACCCATAGGGGCCCACACAAATTTTGGTGTTTCATCTCCTAGGGTTAGTTTTTTGGATGTCTAGGGTTTTGGCATTCATGAGTAATGTTAAAAAGGCCTCTGAAGCCTCAGTGTAATCATTCTGCTAAGACAGATGCACCTAGCAACCACATATCTTCACAAAGCTACCTACCACCTTTCAAGCAAGTTGTTTTCAGTTCTAAACTTTTACAGTTTCATCCTATTTTATTTATTGTATAGAAGTTATTGTTCACTGCATATTTGTTGTTGTTCTCTGTATCTCTGTGTTATTGTATTCATTCTATTATTTATTATGTTCCGCTCATAAATTCGGATCAATTGAGACACTAGATTTTCAACTTGGGGCAGAGTACCAACGAACCATGGGTACCACATGAACATAATTATTTCTTTGTTTCAAGCTCGTTAAAAAATTAAGCAGATTGTTTGCTTAATGGTTGCACTTTCCATTGCTTCGATGTTATTTTTTATCTCGCTTTCTTACAACTTGATACTGCTTTGTGCTATTTTTCGTCTCGCTTGCTTATAGTCATTGCAATTGTTCTTCACGCTAGTCATTTGCATTACATTGCCTCCTTTTTGTAGTAAAAAACTAGAGAAACACAGTGCTATGAGTGATCCTCGCTTGAGGGTCATTCCCATCATAACGTAGTAGTCTTTTCTAAAATGAGTTTAGTCTTTGCTATTTCTCGTGCCCATAAATACATGAGAATAGGTTACCAAGAGAAGTCTTTGTTCTTTCCCATGTGCACTAATAAATGAGAATAGGTTACTGAGTATAATTTTATATATTCTTCGGACTCGTAAAAGATATATAAAAAATGAACTCTTTGGAGTCTCCTTTAAGCTCTTTTTAGTCTCTCTAAACATGAAAAGATTGTCGAGTGATATTTTATCTCTTTTTCAACCTCGTGAGACTAATTACGAAAAATGAATACTCTAGTCAACCATGACTAGAAGAGTTCTCCCTTGAATCGTTTTACACTTTTTTCAGGATTGGGAGACTAAATTTACGAAAACGTCACCCATGGATTCATCCTTAAGTTCTTCTCAGACTCTCTAAATGTGAAAAACCATCGATTTTACCTTCTTTGGGATCATAAAATTATGCTTTGAAGGACCTATGTGATTCCAATCTCCAAGACCCATACGATACTGAACCTCTCCTTCTTCACGTTCTTTAAACATATGTCGAGGAAATCATTAAATATGAGCTATATCGGTCATTTGTTATCTTTGTCTAGCTCATTAAAAGACAAAGAGGTACACACCAATCATGGTGGGGGGGAAATTGAAAGAAGTGGGTCAACATTTTTGGAATCCATTATGGCATCTATTGTTGTTTCCCTTTAGCATGGAACCTGTTTGTGTCTTGTATTATAGTTGGGTAATATTCTTGTCTCTGAGTCATACCAATTATTTGAGTCATTATACTTTTTCATCCCAGTAGAAGAGTTCTCTTATTATTGTCACATTACGTTTATGGTACTCATTAATTCAATGCTGCCAAGTCATTTGCCGTGCCTCATAATGCTCAAGGGAAGTTTCATTCCAAACCAACCATCTTCAATATTCACATTTTTCATTCCTGTTTCAATCCATACTCATTTAATCCACCATATTACATCACTTTCCTATGTTTGTTTTGTGTCGATGATGAGGGATACATCTTGGCCCTCCTTCGACGAGTCTGTTCCTATCGACTTCAACACACCATCCGGGAATTACACTTAGGGACAAATGGTACCTTGGAACTCGCATGCCTCAATGGAAGGCCTCCTTTCTTCTGACAATAGGTTTACACCATTTTCCTATGCTCAGATGATTACATGAATGTTCGACCTTGGTTGATTTATTCACATTTGTTAGAATGTACTAAATGTACCTTGGGAATCATTGTCATCATTGGCGATTTCCCTCGCACTTGTTAACGTTATACCTCAATGATTGATAATCAAGTGGTTTCTACCATGTTCAACATCAAGTCATATATTCACATGGTTAGATTTGTACCATGTTGGGATCAAGATGAAGACCCTGGGTTGGGCACTAAGTCTGTTACATGTTTTTCCCAAACTCAAATGGAGATCATTTGAGCATGTAAAATATTCCATTATAATCTCCATGCTGGAAATCTTATTGATAAATATACTATCACATAGATCAATATTGTATTGGGTCGTGGCTATGTTTTATCAATTCATAGCTCTACTATGTATTTTTCGTGGCTGCGATTAGTTCATGTCATGGAGGTATGGAACCAAATTCAATCTCTGGTGTCCATATCCTTAGTCAATATTCTCATGGATTCATAGTGTATTGTTAGGCGACCATGCTTTGAGTCAACTCATATTCCGAGCACAATTATGCCTTCCTTGGGAATGAAAATATATATTTATATTGTTTGATGGTTGTTTGCAGCTTCTACCAGGTTCTCCTACTCCGAAAACCTTGCATTAAAGAATTTGTAAAGTGTTTTGGCCATCAATTTATCTTCTGACCTCAAACTTTAGGGGGCATATGTTACACATCAAAATTTCACACTTAAATGTCACACCCTAAGCATCGCAACTGGTGCAAAGTGTCATATGCACCTTACTAAGTGTTGTATGCACTTTTTGAAGTGTCACATGCACCTTACTAACTTCCGCATGCATTTTTTCAAGTGTCACAACTCATTGACACCATGAAAGACATTTTTCATGATACCTAAGTCATATTGGAGCAAGAAATCCATCATTTCAAGGCGAGAAACATGCCTTTTACTTAGAAAATAGATTATTTTTTGAGCATTTATGAAGGGTGGCTCTCGCCTAGAAATTTTTTGGGGAGCACCACTCCATGGGTGGCTACCTCCTTTCCTTAGTTATGGAGCACCACTCGAGCCCTATCTCTAACGCAGGGGGAACACCACTTTGGTTGGACGAAAATATGACGAATCATACATTTTCCTAAGGGACAACTCTTAATAGATGAGGTTGGTTTGGGTAAAATCCTATCCTATGGAAATATCTTAGGATCAAATCCAAACTCATGGAGCCATATCCTCAACCAATTCCCTAATTATCCCATGGTGATTAAACCTCTCAATCCTATATATTCAGAGCATTTCCATGATGAAGGGGGAAGATTTCAGGTGTCAAACCTTTCATCATGGGAGAAACAATCCAGTGAAGCATCCACATTTTGATCTGAATACTTTCGTTCAAGGGGCTATATTAGGAGAACTTGGAGAAGGTACTACACCATCAAACATGGCTTGTAAGTGCTTGTAACTTGTTTTCCAAATTAATATTAACTTGGCCTATTCCTTTCTCTATTATGTTCATGATAGTGTCTATGCTTAAGTTAAATCGAGTATAGATAGATATGGTTTTATCTAATGAAATATAGTAGATGTAGAAAGTTGTTCCCTTGTCTTGCAAGTCTCTTTGATCTTTGAAGGAATTATAACAATGAGGAAAAAAGATGGAGAAACTAGGACACACTTTGAGAAACAGGTGTGTCTTCCTTATTATGTCTATAGTTTAATGAACTAGGTCTATAAGGAAAATAGAAACAATTTGTTTACTTCTATATTTGCACCAAACAAGGGTCTTAGTCCAAAGAGAAGCTTAACCTATCTGCAGGGTAAGATTTCTCATAACAATTGGATTCATTCAGGCTGACACCTTATTTTGCATTCACAAGGACATCATATTCAATCTCAACATTGGAAATTTGGTATCGCTTATGAGTGACATCCTTCAAGACACCTCATGTGGAATTTGCAAGAACCTCATTTTCAATTGTTGCATTGGCAATTTTGTTTCCTATCATCAGGAGTTCAATATTTGGACTCCCAAATTATTGTTGATGATTATCATTAAAATCCTTAGTGACAATTATTTGATATTTGGGAGAACCTCAATTTCAATCTCTACACTAGAAACTTCTTGTTTCTTATCAATGTAATACTTCAAGACAGCTCCTATGGCATTTTCTAGAACCTTGTTTCCAATATTTGAATTAAAAGCTATACCTAAAATGATGGTTTCATGTTTTGAATGATTATGCTCCAAAACCCTATCTCGAGGCATCAATAGCTATGTGGTATTTCTTTCAAAATCTATGTGGAGTGTTAGTGGTTGAATTTGCTTCATGCGCATTGTCAAGTGCATTTCTTTCTAGATCCATGTGTGGAGGTGTTAGTTGCTAATGCACCTTTTCAAGTGTATTCCTTATTCCTTGTGCACCTCTTGTCCCACATGGATAGTTTAATGATTACTCTTTATTTATTTTATTACTACAGTTTTGAATGCTAATTCGATGATTTCTCTTTATATATTTTCTTTTTATTTTATTTTTAGAATTGACGGTTTCTTGTAATTTCAAACGAGAATGTTAACCTCACTTATGGAATGAACTTCATATGTGAGTATTCAAATAAAAGGGTACCTTGTTAAGAACCAAATATCAATATAGCATAGAAAAACCTCAGAAAAAGTACTCAAGGCCTTGAAAAAGAGATAATTTCAGATAATAAGCCTCTTCGAGGGGGCAACCTCCTTTTATCCCACTTAAATGTTCAAGTACAAGATGATTCCAAATGAAAATGTCTCCTTGGTATATGTAGGAGACTAGGAGGTATAATTACAACTAATGGAATAAAGCCGACATAAATAAAATAACATTACTAATGTAATATGCCCCAATTAAGGAGTAATGAGCCAATATTAGGGCTTAACATGCCCCTCCCCTTGAGACAAGTGTTTTCCGCAACGCTTGAGTAACTCTGGATGCTTCTGTATAAAAGACTCATCTTCTTAGGTGGAATCTTCAGCTAGTAGTTTCCTCCATTTAATGAGATACTTTGAAATGGATCTATTCCTCAGCTGGCAAATTCTTGTGTCAGTGATGGCTTCAGGCTCCAGTATGATTTTTCCTTCCTCGTCAAGTTCTGGCAATATAGTTTGAACTGGGATCTTGTCACCTATAACCTTATTTAAGCATGAAACATGGAAAATTGGGTGTACTCATGAAGATGCAGACAACTCCAATTTGTATGCCATAGTACCAATCTTTTGCAACACCTTATAAGGGCCATAGTACTTTGGTGATAATTTATTATCCTTCTTGGCTTGCTTGAGGGACATCTGTTTGTATGGTT
>ML818535.1:0-18469 GCA_009831015.1 Picea engelmannii | reverse complement strand
TCTAGTAGCCATAGCCATATTTTTACTTTCAACATTTCTTGCCACCTTAAATGCATTCTCTAATGATTTGGGTTCCCAAAGGCAAACCTCATGTTGAATGTTATCATTTAAAGTTCCTATGAATACATCAATCAAGTGCTCATCTAGGATATCGGTTACCTTTAAATTAAATCTTTGGAAGTTCTCAATGTGCTCGGTAACTAAACCTTTTTGCTTGATATTTATCATTTGGCTAAATAAGGTATTGCTCCTTGTATCCTCATAGTGTGCTATCATTTCTTCCATGAAAATTGTCCAAGTGACGAGTGATTTGCGAGAACAAAGCCATTGATACCATACAAATTGATTAGGTTCTAAATATAAAGAATCAATTCGTACATTTTGTGTATGTGGCACATTATGTAGATCAAAGAATTGCTCCATCTGAAGTATCCATGAGATTGGGTTCTTTCCATCAAACTTCCTCATATCGATCTTAGGAACGTGGTTGGTATTCAACCCAAAGTTGGAGTTTCTCCATTATGGATTCACCTTCCTTGTGTTCTCATCATGAATTTCATGGGATGCATTTTCACTTTCAGGTGTCTTCTCTGTTACAAAATTTTTCAATACTTCCATGATCTCCACTTTTAAACCATCCATATTTGCCTCCAACTTAGCTTCCATCTCTTGTAGTTCATATTTTTTTACTATCTTCTTTTGTAAATCATTTATGTCCCTACGCATTTCTTCACCTTCATTAAGAGTTCAAGTAGGAATTTTGGAGGCTTATTTGGTGTAGAAGTTCCCTTTTTGGGTGGCATGTTGGCCAAGTATCACTTTTGAACCTTGATTTTGAGGTGGTTCTACTAGGCAATCTTTCTTCTGTTGTATCTCCCACGTTTCGGCCCTTCTGGGTATGAAACTTTCTTTTATGTAGTTCTTTGATATTTCTTCTTTGCAATTCCATAGGTCTGATCAAAATTGGATGTGCGAAGTGGAATTTATGGTAACTTCCCCACAACTGGTCGATTTTTGGCCTTTCCAGGAGATCTCACTTGTAAAACGTGCCCCTCATAAAAAAATTGATATAAATTCTGAAACTCGTACCCAAAATACTACAGACTGTCCACGATCCAATAAAACTGGTCCCACTCAATTTGGATACTCCAGGAAGAAGTTATGATTGTTTTACCTGGAACACCTTCTTGACACTAGTCAATAGGACTAGTCAGATACCCTATCTTACACAGGGTGTATCTACAAATTTAAGATGACCCAGAAGCCGAACGTTTTACCATAGATACCTTACTAATTTCTGTGAATATCCTTTGAAGTTTAGGTTCTGAAACATTACAGAAAAGTTTTTATAGTGAAAATTCCACGATGACTCATTTCATGATGATTCCAGAACCCTATCTTGTACAGGTTGTATCTCCGAAAGTATAAGGCCTCAGGAGATGGAATTTTAACCCAACGTACCTTGATCCGTCTACTAAATATCCTCCAGGAAGTTCCTTCTGAAATGTTGTAGAAAATAATTTCTAGCGAAAATTCCAAGGTGTCTCAGATGTACCAGTGAAACCCCAAGACCTTGAGCTCTGATACCATATGTTAAGAACCAAATATCAATATAGCATAGAAAAACCTCAGAAAAAGTACTCAACACCTTGAAAAAAGGACAATTTTAGATAATAAGCCTCTTCAAGGGGGAAAGCTCCTTTTACCCCACTTAAATGTTCAAGTACAAGATGATTCCGAATGAAAATGTCTCCTTGGTATATATAGGAGACTAGGAGGTATAATTACAACTAATGGAATAAAGCCGACATAAATAAAATAGCATTACTAATGTAATATGCCCCAATTAAGGGGTAATGAGCCAATATTAGGGCTTAACATACCTTTAATTCTAAAGGAGGTTTCTTAATAGATTGTAAGCCGACTATAAACTTTTTGTCATTCATGGTCTAGACCTACAAAGGGAAATCACTTCCATAATTTGACTCCATTTTAGCATTGATGGATTTTGTCTAGAAGACATTGAAGCACTGGTTTTGTAATATTATAGTTAGATCTATGTTCTCTAGAATTTAAATCTTGACTTTGAAAATAATGGAATCTTTTGAGTCGGAAAAATATGCAATCTTTCTTTCAATGCAATATTTACTTTGATGAAATGCAATATTTACTTTGATGAAATTGATTAGAAGTTGAGGTTGTGTTCCAAATATCTTCTTTGTTTTGAGTTGAGAGATTTTTGTCTATCATTATAATATTTCACATATCTTTACATTCACATTCCCATTGTTTATAATTCAATCTTTTTATATAAGCCATGGTAATAGAGACATAGTTCATAGTTTATTATATGATAGTGTATTAATAGATATTGTGTAGAGAGATTAGTTATTAAAATTAAAATTAATATTTCTGTATTATATGGTTTTGATAATAACTCTTATTAATAATTAATGTGTAAATATCATTTTCATATAGGTATATGATTCTTTTTAATAATTATTATTAATAATTAATTTATAAATATCTTTTCATATGTTAATTATTTAGTTTATTGTGTAATAGTTTATATAATTGCCTAGATTAGCCTATGAGTTATATATCTACGATTTATTCCTTATACAATTTTTTTGGTCATTATTTTTATTAGTAAAGAAATTGATAATATAGATTGAACCTGCGGCGAACTAATTAATCTCATTGGAAAAGAGTTGCTTACATTGAAACAAAACACAATGGCAATGGTGACTAACTTTATAACATTTCATATAAGACCATTTTATGATGTAATTAGCGACTTTATTTATGACATAATTAACTACATACGTGGTGGCTAGTCTCAACGACTTCATATATAGTGGAAGGACTAGCCACTACGTGGCTATCTCACTTGTTATAATAACTCTCAACTTTGCATGACGTTATTCCTTAAAGTCTAGATTCAACAACAATAGGATGGAACTTGGAATATCTATCATTAGTTTATTATTGTAAAAATTTACTCCATTTACAGGGAAGTACATGGAAAAATATTTGAATATAGCCACAAACCATTTATATATTAAGTTTTAAAAACTATTATGTATACAGTACAGTGGTAACAAAATTTCACAGTTTACATTCACAAAAGAACATCAAATATAGAGTATTTTCATTGTAATGGTACATAACCTTCTACTTCTTAGATTTGGGTGTCACTCTTAAGTGTCAAGACAAGCGTGTGATAAGTTACTGGTTTATGAGAAATAGCAGGGAATGTTGAACAATCAAGGAATAAATGTTGAGTAGTGAAAATGCATATCACTAGGAGACAATGATTGTTGAGGAATAACATTCAGTTAATTAAATGTTAATGGTTTAAAATAGGTATAATTAGAAAAACATAAGATGGTTTAGTGTTTTTTATGTTTATTTATTGAGCACTAGGGTTGGAGGACAATAGAGTCTAAGTTTTATCTTATTGTTATGCTGCCAAAATTTTTGGAAACCCTTATACTGTTATTGATCACTCTTGTTGAGAGCATGAAGGTTGTAACCATTTAGTTGTTGAATAATACATTGGACATGCTTTAGAGTGTGGGGTATTTTCACTAATGGTTGTATGTTTTTGTGTTGTTTATTAATGTATGTATTTTCTTACTCTAGGAAGTGTATTCCACACCTATGTTTTTTTCTATTTGGTAGAAAAAATTGATCACCTTGACTCCAACGTGTTAGGGAAAAAATTATTTTATCTAATCTTGGTTTGAGTGAGAGTTTGTGAAGAAGGAAATCCTATTGTAGGGAAATGACGGGTATGTCTAGATTAGAAATGAAGTTTAATGGCACTAACTTTGAGCTATGGAAAATCAATATAGAGGATCTACTCATAGATCAATATATATGAGTTGCATTAAATAGAACAAAACCCACTAGTATAAAAGATGAAGAGTGAACCATGTTGGAGAGAAAGATGAGAAGCCTTATCAATTTTTGTTTCACTAATTTGGTATCATTGAATATTTTTGAATAAAAATCTATAGCTATTTTTTGGAAGAAGTTGGGGGATTTGTATTAGGAAAAATCCTTGATTAATAAAATTTTCTATGAAAAAAATTGTTTTCCTTGAGAATGTGTGATGGTGATTATGTAGCCAACTACCTAAATGCATTTAATATTTTTATGATCCATTTGAGATCAACTAGAGTGACGATGGATGAGGAGGATAATTTTATGGTCCTTTTGTGTTATTTCTAGATCATGGGACAATCTAGTAATGGCCATTGAAAGAACTACAAACACATTGGTTGTTGATGTGATTGTGGTTACTTTACTCTTTGAATAGGTCAGGAAGAAATATTCAAATCAATCAATGAGTCCTTCTATATTCATGGAATACCGAAGGAGAAAGGAAAAGGGAGAGAAAATGTCATATCAAAATCTCATGCGAGACATAATTCTCCTAGAAAGTCCAGGGAAAAATTTTGAAACTATGGAAAGGTTAATAGACATTTCAGAAGAGACTATGAGCGTCAAGAAGAGAAAAAGAAGAATATGAAAAAAAAAATGATTATGATGATGAGATTGAAAAATATTCTCAAAAGGATGGTGGAGATGCCTTTATTGTAACTTTGGCAACCCATGTAATCCAAAGTGTGTGGTTGATAGACTCTGAAGCTTCCTTCCATATGAATTTTAATGGGAACTGTCTTTGAGCATATCAAAAACATGATGGCGGGATGGTATACCTTTATGATGACTCTTCTCTCAACATAGTTGGACATGGTAGAGCCTTGATCAGATTCCTTGATGGTAGAGTCAAGGGGAGTAGTGGAGTTTTTCAAATTCTAAGTCTGACATGGAACCTATTATCAATAACTAAGTTTAAGGATGTGGGTGTGCATGTTATTTTCTCTTACAAAGGGTATAAGATGGTCTAAAGAGCTATAACACTTGCTAAGGGTGTTTGTGTGAGGATTTTGTTCTATATTTATACATGCATAATTCTATGTAATAATTCTTTGATCACTATAGTGGAGAGATCTATAGGATATACACATTCATAATAAAAACTTATATCTACTTCTAATGGTCATTCTTTATGGGTACCCAAATAGGATATTTATTTAGAAAGAAATTTACTTGGAAAGAAGACATTGCTATGACATTAAAGATTGGGCCATATAGGTGAGGAGGGCTTATAGGCCTTGAAAACAAAAAAATAAATTGAGGGATTGAATTATTGTTCTTTTGAATTTGATTTTGCAAGCATTTCATATATGGAAAATATATCCATGTTTAATTTTATTAGATTTATCACAATTTTTTTGGGTTGTTGGACTTAAATCATTCTAACATATTTGGTTTAGTTAAAAAGTTCCTTTGATTTGAAAGGATTTTTATTATGTGTCAACCATTAATTATTATTCTAGAAGGACATGAGTATATTTTCTTAGAATTAAATATGAGATTTTTAGTCAGATTAACGAGTTCAAAAATCTCTTGGAAATCAACATTGGTAGGAAGATTAAGGTGTTGAAGACTATTAATAGCTTGCAAAATTTGATAAGTTTTTTAAGGAGAATGACAATAAAATACATATGATAACTCCATATATTCCTCAATAGAATGGAATTGTAGAATGAATTAATGGAACATTAATGGAGAGAGACAAGGATGATTCTAGTGGATAAATTTTGCTCATGGTTGTTCCAAAAAAGACATTCGCTATTTTAAAAATGATTCACCCAAATTCTATAGGATAAAATTATTTTACCTTAAAAATCGCCAAAATTTTATAAAATCTATATAAAATTCTTAGAAATTTGAATATTTTTACAAAAATATCGCCAAACATTTATAGTTGGCATATGAAGGATTAGTAAGATTCGCCACTTGGTTTCCACATTTTAAAATAAATTTCCATTCTTAAAATCATCCCTGGAAAGAGATAGAAGTATGCTTAGTTGAATCGGCTTAGAGAATAGGTTTTGGACAGAAGAAACTGCTACTACATGTTACTTCATTTATAGGTCTCCCACATCAACTCTCATGAATAATGCCCCTATGAAAGTATGGATGGGAAATAAGTTGTCAATTTAGTGTCTTAAAAAAATTTGTTGTAAGGAATATGCTCATGTTCCTAAGGAGAAGTATCCAAAGTTGAAAAGTTAGAAGATGAGGCTATGAACTATATCTTTATCCACTATGGAATTGGTGTGAAAGGGTACGGGATTTGAGATCATGTGGATGGAATTTTTTTATAGTAGAAATGTTTTTTTTCAAAAATGTTAAGCCTTATTCCACAATGTTTCAATTAGAAGAGGATGGGAAAAATCAAGTGGTTCAACTAGCATCCAAGACCAAGAAAGTTGAACTAGAAAATGAACAACAAATTATTGATGGGGCTAATGAGGAGGGGGTTCAGAGACTTTAAAAGAGGAAAAATAAATTCCATCTTAAACTTTAAGGAAGTCCACTCGACAAATATCCTATTTATTTGAGCCTACAACTATGGAAGAGGCAATAGAGATGGAAGATAAGGAGCCTTGGAGATTTTCCATTGATGAGGAAATGGTTTCACTTATAAAGACTGATACATGGGACTTGGTACCATGGAAAACCATTCGATGTAAAAGGGTGTTCAAAAAAAATATTGACTTAGATAACAATCTTGAAAAACATAAGGCAAAGTTGGTTTTAAAAGGATATTCCTAGCTTGAGGGGATAGAGTTTGGTGAGATACTTTCCCCAATTTCTAATTTAACATCTATTTGGCTCCTATTATTTGTAGTAGTATATTTTGATGTAGAGATGTAATAGATGGATGTGAAAAAAATATTCCTACATGGTTAATTGAGAATGAGATCTATACTATATGGCCAAAGAACTATGTTGAAAAAGGTAAAGAGTCATTAGTTTGGAAATTTAAAAAGTCTTTAGACGGTCTCAAATAGTATCCAAAAATATGGCACCAAAAGTTTGACTCTTTTTTGTTTGGATTGAGCTTTTTGAGATCCAAATGAGATCACTATATGTATTAAAAACATGATTGTGGTCATTTCCTTGTTACCACTCTATATGTAGATGATATGTTATTCTCTGGTAATAGTAAGGATGTGATTCATGAGTTGAGGTTATCTCTTTCTGCACAACTTGGTATTAATGACATAGAGGTTGAAAAATATATCTTAAGAATTGATATTAGGAGAGATATAGAAATTAGAAATATTTGGTTGAGCTACAAAAAGTATGTAAACTTTGTTCTACAATGTTCTTACATCACAAATTGTGGACCATTATGTGTTCTAATTTCTATGTGAACTAATATATCAATTGAGTAGGGTCCTACAACACTGGCATAGATTAAGAATATGGATTATGTCCCTTATACTAGTGTAGTTGGTAATTTGATGTATGTTATAATATGTACTAGACCAGACATTGCCTAATTAATGGGGGTCTTGAGTTGACCCATGGCTAATCCTCCACATGAACATTACGTTGCAATGAATAGGGTCTTCAAATATATGTGAGGTACTTCTAAATATTTCATTTTCTATCATAGTGATGTTTCAGGGGACCCACGCCTAGTGTATATATAGGGTTATGTGAATTTTCATTGGGTGGGGAATGTAGATAGATGGAGATCTACAAGTGGATAGATGTTTTTATTGTTTGGTATAGAAGTAAGTCAGATGAGAAAAAAACAAGATATGGTATCTTTTGCCATTGAGGAGGCATAGTATATGGAAGCTACTCATGCCACTAAGGAGGTCATTTGGCTTATGAAATTGTGTTCAAAAGTAGGGCTAAGTCAGAGATCTATTTCAATTCAAAATGATATTACTACTATCATTTGTTTGCCTAAGAACCCAACCTTTCATGTGAAGACAAAGCATACAAATATCTAATAGTATTTCCTTGGAGACATGGTAGATGAGGGAAAGGCGATATTAGAGAAATTTGACGATTTGGAGATTTTAGAGATGCATCAACGAAACTAGTAAAAACATGTAAATTAAAGTGGTGTTGCGAGTCTATGGACCTTGTGGCCCCATGAGTTAACTCATAGTTTGATGCATTCTCCCTTATATTCTTACAAGGTATATAACGAGTGGGAGAATGTTGGGATATGTGTTTCATACACCTTGCAATCCTATAGTTGAGTAGGTAGTGATTGTTGAGCAATAGAGAATAAAAAATGAGCAATAAGTGAGAATAAAGCTGAGTAGTAGTAGGAAATAAAAGCACATCATTAACAGGAAATGAATGCTAAGAAATAATAGCTATCTGATTATTTGTTTATGGTTTTTGGCATGCAAAATTGGAAAAGTATAAATGGTCTATGGTTTTGTTATGTCTATTTATTGAGTTCTAGAGTTGGAGGAAAATAGAGTGTGATTTTTAGCTTATTGTTATGTTGTTGAAATTTCTATCGCTAATCACTAAACACTCTTGCTACTGCTAAACACTCTTGTTTAGAGCATATAGGACTTTAATGTATTGTAACCATTTAGTCATGGAAAATACATTGAGCATGCTTTTGAGTTTCCTTTTTTCTTTTTTTAGAGTGTTTTTTTTTTATTATTATTATAAGAAGATTATTCTACACATATGCTTCCTTTAATCAAATATATTTTCAAATAAAATATATATATGGAACATTAAATTCCAAACATATATTACAGATAACATAACATTGTGATGTATGTTAATATGGATATTAATATATGTACAAAATCTACAATACTTGAATTAACCATTAACCAATTTATAAATCAATATACATTTTTATAAAGGTTGAATAGTTTGTAATTTTATGCCCAACATGGACATTTAAAGTATCTATACCTTTTAGGTGTAATGAAATATAGTTATGCATGCATTCCCTCCTTTATCCCTTCTGAACTCTCCACAACCTTTACCTCATGCTCATTCCATCCCTCTTCAACATTGTTTTCTTTTGTCGATGTGTATCATCTCCTCTTTGTGTTGTTCCATGACCTCCTATGTTCTTTCCAAATCTTCTTCCATGTGTGTTGAATATTAGATTCTCCTTGATGTTTAATGTGAACTTTAGATTTATCTGTGAAATTTTAGACCATTCACATAGAGACAATATTTTCTTAAATTCAAACGAGATTATTTTACAAACTTGGATTACTATGTAATGAAAGCTTCAATAACAAACACTATAAATAATGGCAAAATGTAATAGAACATACTACAATATATTTATGAAAAAACCACTAAAGACACTCATGTACTTGTTCTCATTAAGACAACCATATATCCTTTGGGGTCCTCCCATTTATAGAGTTTTCTTTCGCAAATTAACTCTGGACACATGGGATTATGTCGTCACATATCCTTATCCGTGAATTCAACTATGTCATACATTGCTTTACCTCCCTTATATANATTAGAGTCGCAGAGTTACAGAGTCTTGTTGTAATGCCAGCTGTCCCACTTGAAAAAAGGAAACCGAGACAGTTGGACATTCTATGCCACTTGCTTTCAAACAAACAAATATTGTCAAGGTGTCGTCCTGCCCGAAGGAAACCAGGACGCATGGCCATTAGATTTAGTCTGTTCTTTAACATCCTACATACAACATTGCTATAATCTAACTGAGATAGAGCTCTTCTTTGAAACAAAAAGAAATTTCTAACTATGGACATCACAAGACCTTTTAACCAGTTGTCTCTTCAACTTCACCATGCTTTCGCCATCCGACCGGAATCGGATAGGCCTGCATGCACATAGGGCACTGTCTTCTCGAAGATGTCTTGGAGTGTGTTGTGTACAGCATGTCAAGGCGTTGGCTGATTTGAATGGTCCTGAAGATTTGGTCGTCCACCATGCTTTGCGTTTCGAAGATTAGTTCTAGGTACCCCTGTTCAATGAGTGGAGTCTAGTCCTCCGATTTTTCTTGAGCAGAGGTGAGGGGAATTGTCCACTGTGCATAAGTTTCATGCTTGCATTCATTTGCGCTACTGACTTGGTGCTTGTCCTACTGTGTCGCTTCCTCAGGAGGTGCATCGCTAGGTGGGTTGGCCTTTTCATCTGCGCTGCACGGGAATTCTTCCTCGATGTAGCAGGTGGTGAATTCCTCTACCGGGTAGTCTTCTCTATGGTTGTGTGAGATTTCTGTAGCCAGAGGCTTAGCAACATTGCCAAAATCGGTGTGGGGATTCCAGTTATCCGAGATCGTAAAGATGAGATGTTCTGGATAGTCCTGAGTGGGCTCATCCAGAGTATTCTCCTCCACGTATGCCATGGGAGGCCTTCCAGGTCTCCCGGGCTTCCTGGTTCTCCGAGTAGACGCCAGAGCCAATGCCTTCTCAAATTTCTTCTGTTGTTTCCTGCGTGAGTTGAAATCACACCACACTGCACCTCTGCAAGGCTGTCCTCATGCTCTTGGCATGTGGAGGAGCTGAGTTGTGGCCAAAATTCCAAGTGGAAGGTTATCTCTGCTCCAATTCTCCGAGAGCTTGGCTTTCAGCTCTGCAATTTCCAAATACCTCTCATATCTGTCGAGGCAATTGATAAGGGTGAGGATGACTGTGACAGCTTTGGCCATTAAGGCTGAGATCTTAGTGCGCTAGTGTGTTGTCTTGTTCACTCGTTTGAGAGGCCTCGTCCACTGGTTATGGTTGCGCGGACTCATTCCCATCTTTAATGGTGAAGAGATGGTAGCTGGAGGCTCTTATCTATGGCATAGCCCGACTTATTTCCGTGTGTCCTGTCTTTGTGACGTGGCACCCCATCCAGGGGTTGGAGATCCCTATTGGCTAAAGTTTGACACCGATATGGGATATCTGAGTCTTCAGAGGTGTGGGCCTCCCAACATAAGTGTTATGTCTCCATTGTTGCTCCTTCATTTGCCAAGTAGTCTGCTACCCTGTTTGCTTCTCTTTTCACGTGGGAGGGTGTGATGCTGAGGTTGGTTCTAAGGAGGCTTCAAAAGTCCTCTAGCAACCCAAAGAGACGCCAACTGGGTGAGATTTTTAGTGGATTTCCACCATGGAGAATCTTGGTGATTAGCTAGATGACAATTTGTGAGTCCCCCTCCAGGATGAGCTTGTGATAATATCTATCAATTGCTGCTTGGAGACCTCGCAATACGCCTCTTAGCTCTGCCGCATTATTTGTTATTTCCCCTAGGAAACCTGCTATGAGACAAAGGATCTCTCCATTGGAGTTTCTGAGTGTAGCTCCATATCCCACTGGTCCCGAATTTCCTTTGGAAACCCCATCGAAGTTTATCTTTATGAAATCTATTGGAGGAGGGGTCCAGATGGTTGGGCTTCTATGATGATGTTTAGGTGTCTCCGTCATTAGTCGATTAATCAGGTTAGGCTGCCATCTTTGGAGAATGCATTGCTCCTCTGGGTTGCAGTTTAAGTCCTCTAGTTTCCAGGATTTACTTCTAACTGTTTCCTTGACCAGTGAAACTATTTTTTCCTAGGTTGTGTCTGGCATGGAGGCTTTGGAGTGAAATATTCTTTTGTTTCGTTCTTTCCAAATTTTCCAAAGAATAAATACTGGGAGAAGTTGCGAGATGTGCATCAATAGGGGATTGTTGTAGGTGATCGAGTCCCAGTTCTCAATTGTGTCATAGATGTTGTTCTTATTTTGATTGGATTGATGCATTATTTGAGCTCCTTGGTCCCAAATCCTATGGTTGAAGGGACATTTGTTGAAAAGATGATCTTTGGTTTCCTCTTGCTGGCAGCATAAGACGCATAATGAGGGTCCAATAAAGCCTCTTTTCCTGAGGTTGTCCCAGGTTAGGACTCGGTTGTGTGCAACAAGCTAGAGGAAGGTGGAAACCTTGGGCCAGAGTGCGAGGTTCCAAACCTTGTTCCAAATGTTTTCCTTATTCTGATTCTGGCGGTTGCCTTGAAGATAGTAAGCTTCCTTAATTGAGAAATTGCCAGTTGTGGAGTGCCCCCATCTAAGGATATTCGGGCCTTCTCTGTTGGGGATTTTTCGGTGACTAGCATTGTGTTTCCAGGCTTGCAAATTTAAGTTCTCTGGGACCCCTAAGTCCTGACTAGAGGTTTTCCATTGATGCCATTACGGTCTCTATTGCTCGGGTTTCCAAAGGTCTTTCACCCTCAGAAGAGTGTCCTGGTTTAGAGCCTGTTTGAGGGGGTTTAGCTCCTCTAGGTCGCTTAGGGGTTTGATTTGCTGCCACGAGTCCTACCAGAACATAGCGCTTTCTCCATTTCGGACCTCCCAGAAAGTGTGGTTTTGTACCAGGTCATGGTTTTGCCAAGTTGTGTTCCAAATATTAGATCCTTGTAGTCGGACATTGTGTCTAATGAGTTGATTTTCTGGTGTAAGGGGGGCATACTTCTGTGTCCAGATTTGTGCCCATAAAGTTGTTGGAGTTTTTAACCATCTCCACCATATTTTGGCTCCCATTACTTGATTGAGTTTCCTTGGATCTCGGAGTCCCAGCCCTCCTAAGCTTTTTGGTGTGCAGATTTTGTCCCAACCTACTAGCGCCCATTTCTTGTTAGGTTGATGCCCGTGCCAGAGGAAATTGCGCTGGAGATTCCTTATGGCTTTGATGACCTGCTTGGGGGCTACTAGTGCAGTAAAAGGGTAGGCATTAGAGCTTGTAGAACCGATTTGAGCAGGACCAACCTAGCTGT
The DNA here is from genome assembly GCA_009831015.1 of Picea engelmannii. Lineage (NCBI taxonomy): Eukaryota > Viridiplantae > Streptophyta > Pinopsida > Pinales > Pinaceae > Picea > Picea engelmannii. The sequence continues at coordinate 5,822 of ML818535.1, read as the reverse complement.
GATGTTGAGCAGTCTAAAAGTCTAGTTGCTCAGCCTATTGGAGATGGAATGAAGAAGGTTGTCCCGGGAGATGGATCTTCCTGCTGTGCTCGTTAGAGGAATGCCTAGGTAGTTGGACGGAAGGGAGCTCTTGGGTATTCCCAGGAGTCTGGAGATGTGGAACAGGACTGCTACCGGAGTGTTGAAAAAGTAGATTTTGGACTTGTCTAGGTTAAGAGTCATGCCTGACGCCTCTGTGAAATCTGAGAGGATGGAGTTGAGCTTGTTGGCCTCTCTGGCTGTTGGGGAGTTCATGAGTAGGGTGTCATTAACAAATTGATTATGTGAGGGTGCTAGTTGGATATTGTGCAAAGGCAAGCCTGTGAGAGATCCTTTTGTTACTGCCGATTTGATATAGTGTCCTAGACCTTCCACCATGAGCACAAATAAGAAGGGCGAGAGGGGGTCACCTTGTCTGATACCTCTGGACGGTGAGAAAGGCTGGGGCAGGACCCCATTAACTAGGATGGAGAAGAAGGCTGAGGAGGTAAGATTTAAGATCCAGTTCACCTAATGCCGATCAAATCTAAAAGAATCTAAGGCGACCCGAAGGTATTGCCAACTTGCTTTATCAAAAGCTTTTGAATGATTGAGTTTGATTAACATACCTGGAGTTTTCGTTGATTTGAGGGAGTGGATGACCTCATGAGCAAGAATGACGTTGTCCATGATTTGTCTTCCTTCTACGTACCCAGTTTGTTCCTTGGAAATGACGAGGGTCAGAATGGGTTTGAGGCGATTAGCCACCACCTTTGTTATGATTTTGTAAATTACATTGCAGAGAGCGATGGGTCTAAATTGTTTGGGATTAGTGACCCATTCCTCTTTTGGAATGAGGGTGAGAAAGGTAGCATTGAGGGCCGGGAGGACTTGGCCTAAGGTTCGCGATTCCTCTACTACCTCCCATACTTCTTCCCTTACCAGGTCCCAACAGTGATGGAATAAATCTATGGTGAACCCGTCTGGGCCTGGGGCCTTTCCTGTGGGCATAGCTTTTGCAGCTTGATCGACTTCCTCTTGGGTGATGGGTCGCATGAGGGTTGTGTTTTGTTCAGGAGTCACCATAGAGGGTATGTGTCTGGTTACTCATTTGATGGCTACAGCTCTATCCTCCCTGGTTTCCGTTAGGAGGTCGTGGTAGTAGTTGTTCAACTTTGCTTCTATTTGAGAGTGTTCTTTGATTGGATTACCCTGGTCATCCTCTAGATGACTAATTATGTTAATGTGTCGGCGGTGCACCTTTGCTTTGTGGAATAATTTTGTGTTCTTTTCCCCCTCTTTGATCCATTGTACCCTGGACTTTTGTTTCCACAAAATTTCTTCTTGCCTTCTTCTCTCTTCTAATTGCGCTTGGAGCTTTGCTTCCTCTTTCATTAGTTCAACAGTTCGAGTTCCTGAAATAAAAGTTTTTTGTATCTCCATTAGTTTGTTCTCTATGTCCTGAATGCTTTGGAGTATGTTTCTGAAGGTGTTCTTGTTCTAGTGCTTCAACGATTGCTTGAAGTTTTTGAGGCATTGTTGAAATTTGTACATGCTTGTGCCATGGTCTATTTTCACCTATGCCCACCAGGACTTTGCAAGCTGATGGAAGTCCGGGTGTGAGAACCAGAATTTCTTGAATCGGAAGGGTTTGTATTTAGGTGTTGCCCCTGTTTCTAGATTAAAGGCAATTGGCTAATGGTCCGACCCAGCTTTTGGGAGAATGAGACTTTCCATGTAAGGGGCTTCTTAAATTAGTTCTTCAGCCACAAGGAAGCGGTCCAGACGACAAGCAATATGTTGGTTTCCTGGCCTACGGTTGGACCAAGTGAAGGTGCCATTGCTACTTTCAATGTCTACTAGATTTAAATGTTCAATAAGGGTTTTGAATTTACCGTTGTCTTGTTCAAGTCTCTTGCTTCCTCCTATTTTTTCTTCCAGTGATAGGATCATGTTGAAATCGCCTCCTAAGATCCAGTTATGCATTGTCAACAGAGTTTTGATTAGGACTAGCTGCTCCAAAAGTTTGTCTTTTTCCTGTTGACTTTGGGGTCCATATACATTTGTGATAGTCCCCTCCTGATTAGAGCCTGTGACCTCGAAGTGGGCCGTTATTGTGCCTATAGTTGAGAAAGATCTTCTTAAAGTAATATTACACGAGTTCCATAGGATGGCCAAACCCCCTAAGGCTCCTGTGGAGTCTGTTAGCACAAAATCACATCCTCTCCAAATACGCAGGAAGATGGTTTCAGCTTCTGCCCCGACACATTTTGTTTCCTGTAACATTAGGATGTCTGGGTTTTCTGCTTTGATTCAGTCTCGGAGGATCCTTTTTTTAGATCGACCATTGAGTCCTCTAATGTTCCAGGTGATGATCTTCATCATTATGACGGTGGCGTTGGGTGGAGGTATCCCTCCAAGAGCTTATGGATCTGCCCTGAGTTGATCATAAGGTTGCCCGCCTCCTTGATGAGTTGATGCATCGGTTTCTGCCCCCTTCTTTTGTTCTCATGCAGTACTCTTTTTGAGCCTGAACCTGAGTCTGTGGCTATGCCTAGGCGTGTTGTGGATCCTACTGAAGAGTCAAGAAAAACCTTGTGTACCTTGTGGAGTTGTTCTTCAGGAAGGGTCTATAGATCCTTTTGATTGAGGTCCTCCTCAAGCTTTTCTAGGTCGATGCCTGCTAGATCTCTATCATCCAACTACATTGGGATGTCTCCATCTGCATCTCCCCTCTCATCTGGATAGATTTCACGATTTGGGTAGGGGGGGGAAGGGTTTTGGTTCTTACCTTTGGCCTATTGCGGATCTTGGATTTCTTCATCTTCCGGTAGCTGGTTCAGAATCTCATAGGAGTTTTTGGTCGAGTTCTTCGGTCTGGAGTCTGGGATCTTCTTTCTTGGAGGGTTTTTCTTTCTGGATGTGACCGTGGTGAAGCCATCTTTCTGTGTAGTATCACTTACTTTGGTTGCTTGCTTGTTCAGAGGGAAGTCTCTGAAGAGGTGGCCATGTTCATGACATTTTCTACAGCGGAAAGGGATGTGTTCATAGTCCAGTGTTTGTTGCCAGTCTTCATCCTGGTATTCCAGCGTTACCGCTCCCGGTAGAGCCTTAGAAATATTCATGTAGACACAGATTCGAGCATATGAAGTGTATTTCCTTTGCTTTGTGGCTTCTGATGTTTTGACGTATTGACCCACTATATTTCCTATTCCCATGAGAATATCCTCCCTTTACCTCCCTTATATTAATAATAATAATAATAATCTATTTTTAAGGTCACCGCCAAGCCAACACACCAAATTGGTGTATGAGACCCTCTTGTTTGCGGGACAAGGGACCCCCCTCCGCCCAACGATTTGACTGGTAAAGTCTACGGAGGTATACATACCCTACCCCCCTCTGGATTTGAACTTGTAACCTCTTAAGAGGAAACACATATTCTTTGACCCCAAACCATCTTATGTCCATAAGTCTATCTATTTTCTGTATGGACCTTCTTCTGTGTGCATAAGCTCAATTTTAGCTCAATTTGATTGTAGAGTCTCGTGTGCATAAGTGTTATTGGAGGGGTTAGTGATAAAGTGTTCATTTATTTTGTAGAGCTTAATTTGATTGTAGATCCAAGTATCATTAAATGGCTTAGTGTCATTGGAGAGGTCAATCACAAAGTCAATTATTTGACTTTGTTGAGGTTAATTTGATTATAGATTCAAATATCATTGGATGGCTCAGTAATTGATTGACTTTGTAGATATTGACTTAAATATCAATGGATGACTCACTAAACAATCAATGATTCACATTGTAGATATTGATTTTCTAGGTGGGAATCTAACAACCCAAATCAGATAAAAGAAAACCTAGTGTCAATATCTTGATTCATCTCCGCCTACTGTCGCTGTCGTGTACTTCGTTGTTGACTTCATATATACTCCATGTAAGTTAATGCCTTCGTCCACACCGGAATGTTCGTACATGAAGTCACATGTAAAAGGTTTGGACTTTAAAGATATCAAATTAAAATCAAAGTTTTCGATGTCAAGATGCAAAATTGAAATTTCCTATATGCGTAGATTGTCCAGAAAGTCTAGCAGCGGAGCTAATCATGCTTACGTTATCTACATGACGTCAGTTTATGCAAATTTTCCATGTGCTGGATGCCTTATGAGAACACGAGAGAAACATTCGATCCGTTGGCCCCATCATCGTGGATGCTTTTACAGAGCACTATCGGAAACGCTTATTTTGTTTGGTTGGAATAATTTTAGCGCCAAAACGCGCGATGACCTTTCCAAATTCTTACCTTCTAGACTGTCAGAAACCACCCATATGTCCGTTGGTATTCAGGGCACGACCTTTCCTACCTTCTAGACTTTCAGAAAACACCCATATAATTCATGACCTTTCCTACTTTCTAGACTCTCAGAAAGCACCCATATGCGCGTTGGTAATCAGGGCATGACCTTTCCTACTTTCTAGACTCTCTATAAAACTTCTTCAGTACACAACGGTCGTTCTTTAAAATGGAAAATATGTAGATTGTTCACTGGGGTTTTCCATGTTATACGTGTTGTCTCTGGCAGTGAAGTTTATTGGATTTTGGCTGCTGCAGCAACAGGAAGAACGCGAGGAAGGAAGAGCGAGTTACCATTCTCCCCGCAACAAATCTCGCATACTTCTCCTCTGCTCGATTCGGATAACCCTACAATTTCCTAATTCTCGATTCTACGGATAAGCAGTGCTGGTTTCATCTGGGGTTGATTGAAATCGAATAATTGTCTATATTGGATCCATGGACTCCTCCAAGGGACAGAAACGATTGCTGGAGTTCCAATCATCTACTTCTGGCCATCAGGACTTCTCAGAAAATGCAACAGAGAGAGATGAGGCCAAACGCCAGCGCACGGCATTAGAGAGTACTGAAGACGGTTTCGAGGAATTTGTTGCTTTGTTGGACAGAATTCAATATATGAAAGCTAACCACATGAACTTGGGTATATGTGAGGAAGCATCCATGAGAGAAGACTTGGATGTCAAAGTTATCAAAACGAAATCGCCATGGATACCCTCTTTCGTATGGGAAGACTTTGGTGTATCTGCAGTTAAGAATACCATGTGTACAGAGAGAAACACAAGTGATACTTCCAGGAAGGAACCATTTTAAAACGCGTTTTTCTTCGGATACATATAATAACTGCCCCTCCTCGTCCAAATAGTACGTGATTTTTCCAGGGTTATAAGCATTTGCTTGTAGTTTCTAAATCGAAGTGTGGGCAATCTAGGCTGGGATTTTGAGGTTCACTATTGATTGTAAAACCTAAATTTGGTGATGTATTGTTTTTTGAGCGTTTTATATATGAGTTTAATGGTTAAGAATATGTGTTTCCTTTTAAGAGGTCACACTTCTGTACACTTTATCAGTTAAATCGCTGAGCGAAAAAAGTCCCTTATCGCTGATTTTGAGATTGTAAAATGCAAATTTGGTGATGCTATGTGTTTTGAGCACTTTATATATGTTTAGGTTTTAATGCCCATCCATAGAGTGCGAATTGGTTATGTGAAAATTTTATCTTCATTTTTTTCTTTAAATCATATTATAGTTATATTATGCTATAACGAAACAAAAACAGAAAAATCTCAAGAGACAAGAACAGCGTTATCGTCAAACAAGGAATTGTGTTACTTGTGATATTTTACATACTTTTCAGCATTTGATTTAGCTAAAACTTTATAAGCTGGCAATATCTTGTAATCATATAAAATCTCTTAATCACATAAAACTATTTATCAATTTTTCACAT